>OY748300.1:5823546-6092350 GCA_963556515.1 Nudaria mundana
CTGCGGTACCCCGGCATTCACTTGCAAAAAGCGAGAAGCCTGGCCATCGCAGAGGACCCGCATTCGGCGTTCGTTCAGAAAGCTGGCCATCTAGCTGCACAGTTGAGGAGGTAGACCATATGCCGGAAGCTTGGAAAGGAGCGAAGCATGCCAGACTCTATCGAAGGCTTTGGCGATGTCCAGGCTAATCGCCAAGGACTCGCCGTGCCTTTCCATAGTCTCACCCCAGACATGCGTTACGAATGCCAGAAGATCACCCGTTTATCGTTTTGGCCTGAAGCCGTATTGCCGATCATTTAGTAGCGAGTGATCTTCGAGATATCGCATGAGCTGCTTGTTGATGAGGAGCTCAAACACCTTGCAGATGACTGAGGTGACAGCTATGGGTCGATAGTTGCCCGGATCAGACCGATCCCCTTTCTTGGGGATCGGTTGTTCGTTCGCCTCTTTCCAGACCTCCGGCACGATTCCTGTGGAGTAAGACAGGCGGTACAGACGAGTTAGTACAGGAGACAACTCAGCTGCGTATTTCCGTAGCACCACCTAGAATGCCGTATATTATGGCAATATTATAAATATTGCCAAAATATAAACTGTTTTTTTGACTTGTGCCACTCTTTGAGTGGTGTGAATGCGAAAGGCATAAATCACTTTCGCACGTCTCGCAACAAAGAACACCGAACTTACTACTTACTACTTACTTAACCCAATATTAAAGTTGACAACTTATCTCTATCTCAAAGCCGTTATTTTTTTTTTATTTATGAAATACTCGTAATTAACGGTTACTCATAACAATTACAATCTAGCTAGACCTTTAAGGCTTATAAGTACCTAATTTAAATTGGACTTAATTTGCTAAAAACTTACAAAGTTAAGAATGTACCCATTGGCACTTGTCTTATTGTCTCTATTATAATGCAAAGACACTTTGTTCTTGTGTTCTTGAGGAATAGCAGTCAATGCACTATGTAACACTAATTACACTAAACCTACTCAAAGGGCTTAGTTCTCTTGTCTTCTAATTAGGTCCGTGGTGTCAAGAAGTTGGATGGTCTCGCCCTCGACGTTCACATGTTGAAGAAGCCTTTTTTCATGTGCTTCAGCGTGTTTTTTTATAACTTCACAAACAAGGTCCACTCCTATAGGTCTCGGTGGATGTTATCATTTCTAACGTAACAGGCAGCATTTACTATGTTTCGAAGTACTTTATTTTGGAATCTTTGAATTATTTCAACGTTATAGTTCGTTTTGTACAGCAAAAAATTTTGTACAGCCCCAATTTTGTATAGCCCCAAAAAAAGCCGTTAATAAAGCTATTATTTGATGAAACTTTTTGATAACAATTATATAATAATGAAAAGGATTTGCCTTGTGAAACTGTCATTAATTAGCATCGAAAGCAAGATGGCAGCGTCGACGCGGTGACAGATATTAATTCCTCCCCACTTTGATTACCTCACTGTTACGTTCAAATGTCTTTGTAAAACAAATAAAACTTTGATTGCCGCGGCAGCGGCGGCGGGTGGATTACCATCGAATTATTTTACGAGTTACTTATGAATTGCTATTCCTCGAGAGTGGCAATGATTTTGAATTTAATTGTTGTAGGTGTGGAATTTGGAAGATTTTTATAGCACAGATTCTACTTAGTACGATATCTAGATATTTGTTACGTTGTGTATTTTGTTTTGAACCCAACCGTGAACCTGTATTAATTGTATCTTACATTTCACCACATTACCTAGTTTGAGTTAGGCAATAAACACTCGTAGGGAAGAATTATTGTTTAGATAGGTAGTTACCGCCGTGTGCCACAGGAAATACCAGAAACGCAATGGACGAAGGATCTTAAAAAAAATAACATAGGTAGTTAGGAGTGCAACGCGTGCAACGGGTATGTGCTTACATATAAAATTTAAGAATTGTAACAGTTTCATACTGACAAAATAATAACCGAACTTTGCGGACTTTCAACAACTCTTTAATTAATTTAATTGCATGCCCCAACGTCGTTGGCCTACCTTCCAAACGGTTAGTGCTTTAAAGATGAAACTGCGCAAGGATTATAATGTGTATTTACTATTTACCACGTCGACAAAGCAATAAAAAAAACACGAAAAATATTATTAAATTAAAAATATTACATACCTTGCAATCTTGCAATAATATTTTTTTAATTCTTTTTTTATATTTTTCCTTGGTAACACGAAGTGTATAAAAAGTGCGGATAATGAGGCCTAACTTGTAAAATGCCTTATTTGGAACAAAATAATAACCAAAATTTACAGCCCTTCAACAACTCTTTAAAGGAAACAATAATTAACTTATCTTGTAACAAGATATGGCCGAACAGGACGACGCGGGCGGCCATATTGTTTTCCCGGATTAATGGCGGGAGTCGTCTCGGAAAGAATACTGCTAATTAATCAAAAGTCGTCTTCCGTTGATTTCCATAGAGAATTTTAGCATAGACTTACCGCCCGTGAAGTTTATCCTCTAATAGCCGTCTTTGTTCTTCGGTTTGGAATTGGATTTTTGTTGTTGGGCCTCTCGGAGTTCTATTGAGGTTCCCTCTTCCCTCTTAAATCCTTTGTTGATTATATTTTACTCGGAATGTTCAGTTATTGAAATAGATATTTGGGGGCTTTTAATTTACTTTTGAAATAGAAAATTTTATGAAAAAAAAATTCAATAAGCCAGAGGTTGTTTTTAGGGTTCCGTACCTAAAGGGAACCTATAACTGAGACTTCGTTGTCCGTCCGTTTGTCTTGGGTGTTATAGTCACATATGTTTTCACATATGTGACTATAACAACCAATACCTACTAAAAACAGAATAATAATCTATATATTTAATACGACAATTTGTCTGTCTGTCTGTCCGTCCGTCGCGTTTTTCAATTTACATACATTTGCATGAAATATTAATATATTCTTTTTTTTTTTTTTATTTGAGGCGATACAAAGTGTTTCGGGATAACTAGTAAATATTTGAGAGGCTACTTAACATATCACAAATGTGATTATTTTGCCGTTTTGGTCTAAAAGGGTCTTAAATCACGCCATAAAATAAAATAAAAAATTGCGCAAATATTCGTTTCGGGGCTTGACGATAGTTTGTGGCATTTCCTCTCACTGGATTGAAGCACTCATCTTCCCCACTGACCAGAATCTGGACCATACTGTAGGTAGAAATATAGAACACATAAGGCAATTGGTACTATGGTGGGACTAGATGGCATTTGTTTAAAAGACCAACGCCTTGTTGTACTAGTATTTATAAATTATGTAAGTAATGGCAGCAATAAACATGCAAGAAAGCATGCAACAAAGGAATATTACCTCAGATGACGTCACTGTGCAAACTTACCTCTTTGCTGGGGCTTTTATTAATAAAACCAGAGATTTATGCGCCCAACTTTTTAATATTTATGGCTCAGCAATAAATTTTTGGCGAGGAGTTGTGGGTACAGGGTTGATTATTTTCTTCGGTAGGGGAAGAGAGGATCAACAAGTAAAGATTGTAATTTTATAGCAATTTCTGTAAGGGAAAACTGACTTTACGGTTTCGATGTTATAATATATACCTTAAGGGTTACTTTTTCGTCTCGGAAATATAAAAGTTTTGTGTGATCTGTAGTTTTGTCTGTGCTTGTAACGTAGTTTGGGTTTTTTCTTATGTCAAAGTAATGGTAAGTTAGATGTTAAAAACTTTTTAAATATATATATATAATTTAAAAAGTTTTTAACATCTAACTTACCTTTACTTTGTCATGGATTTTCGCCAGGTAACGCCTTTTTCCTTCCAATATTTTTCTTATGTGTTATAATAAAACGCATAAGACTACGAGTAATAACACAGAATAGGGAATACGCCCAAGACCCTCGACCTCCATGATCGGGGCCTGAGGATATTCGAGGCGGGATAGTCACCCGCCGTCCTTAGAGAAGCAGGCTCGCCTTCACAACTTTTCTGTTGCTCAATTACTTAAGACTAAGTATGTGGTAGGTTTAAAAGGACAGGGTATAATCGCGGCTACGAAGATGGTGTAACTGATTTACTACCGTCCACAGCTACGCTACGGTTATGCTCTTGCTATGCTACTGCCACGCTACGGCGAGCGACGAATTTGTAGGCGCCTGAATTTGTTTAATTTCCTGGATACTGGCAACCTATGTTGCCCAGTGGTTAGTGATACTACTCAAAGCTACTGAGATAGGTCGTGGGTTCGAATATCAAGACAACGCTTTGTGTGATGAACATGATATTTTGTTCTGTGTTCGGGTGGAATTTATATATGAGGCTATTCCGAAGTATATTTAAGAATGTTTATCAATTACCAGTTATATCCTAAAACACATCCTTAGCATACTTTGGGCTATAAGACGATGTGTAAAAAACTTAAATAATGATTTTACATATAACCTGGTAACGTGTGAATTGTTTCATTAGAATTTCAATCTAAAATCTTAACTGCTGTACAACGCTATTCTACCTCAATACCGACAATACACCCAACTGTCACATTCATAAATCAGTATTCAAATCTGGAGCAGGGTATGATACCTTCACGGACAATAGCTAGAGATAAATCTGCGGCAGTCAGCGGCGTATGTCAACAGTCTCGCCGCGGGCACTTGTGTCTTAAGGACCCATTACATTAATATCTTAGACGTCTCTCGTCCTGCGTCATATGGCAGACAAAGTGCAGAAGGTCAAATAAATACTTAAAATATTAAATATTATACGTATTTTTTTTAAATAGTAGCATTAACGTCTATCTCCGGGCGTTCCAAGTACGTCCTCGTAGGAATAACTCCAGGATTATGGTACTTCAATACAAATATTCAACACTTCAAACAAAGTTTGGTTTTAGTACATACAAATGGCGGCCTGATAACTAAAAAGTGATTTGTAAACAGGCAACCTTTGGAATATTATTTCGAAAAGAACATTAAAAATGAAAGAAAAAAGAATTAAACAGATAAAAACCAAAATAAGTAAGCGAGAGTCATTTCATTCGTGATAAGAGTTCCGCCTGCTTATATCTTGTATTATCTTAAATCTTGGTTTTCTAGTAAAACTAATTATAAAACAGTAAAAGTATATAATTTTAGATCACAAAACATTGATTTAACTTTAAATAACTAACTATATAACAATTATAATAAAATAAATACAAAGACATTGAGTTAAATTAATTTATAGTCCGAGACGCCCAGGACTTTATTTGGCCGTGCCACAGCGGGTGGCACGTAAAATTTTGTTGCCTTTCATCAAAATTACATCGTAAGGCAACGGGTTTCAATTATTTTTTCAAAATTACAATATATAGCTGCTACTTTTTATTAAAATCATTCGGCCATTTTCGACATAACCCATCATAAATGTGCCCGGTGACGGCAATAGGCTTGCCCCCTATTACGTGGGACTAAAAATACTGGCAAATTGTGGTTGTGTAATGCAGTTCTGCCTACCCATTGGGAGACGTAGGCGTGATATGTGTGTTGGACTACTGAAATTTAACTGTTGTGTGTGAAATCACGTTATTAGCGGTAGATAAAAGATGGGGGATTGTGGTGCGGAGCGCGGACTGTGGATTAAGGTTCTCCAGATATTTGCAGATGAGATTTGAAAGGTATTCTCAATTGTCATTATTACTGTCATCCTCCGTCGTAAGTTGTACCCTCATGGTAACTATATCTATACTACGTTTATTGTCGTACCCCTTTCATAGTACAATTCTAATTTTATTCTTAAGTGACTTAATAAGCTATTCTTTTTTTTATATTATGTTCGCCAAATTGACGCTGCCCATCTGATAGTTGACGACGAGTTGTATAGTTGAACTTGACGACCTAGTGATCTGCCTCTTTACGCTTCGCTTATACTCGTAGAACCCAGAGTTATATGTGGGGCGAAATACGTGCGCATGCAGGGTGTTCTTGCCACTGTCGTTCGGCAGAGAAACGTCGTTTAAACGCTCGGTTCTGGCGGAGATGTTTCGGGATCGGAAGGGAGAGGGTGGGATCAGGTTAAAGAGCTCTTCAGAACAACTCATCGTTGGTAAATATCAATGCAATGGACCAAACGAGCAAAGCGTCTACATTTCGAGATTTATAACGGTAGTATTTAACTCATCATCAAAAAAACTTCGTATTGTACTAAAAGAAGGTATGGCGGTGGCATGCCCTCGCTGTATCGCGATGCTTATCCACTGCGCGAGAAAAGCCGCAGCCCGCGCCGCCGCGCCGCCCTGCACGTAAGTCTCTCGTTACCACCCTCCTGTTCCTCGCCGGGCGCCACTGGGAATTCTCTCAGTGTCTACCGGAGGCACTCGGCAATGGACGTAGGTGCGGCTGCGGACTAGGGCTGCGGAATAAAAAAAAAAAAAAAAAACACCTTGTTATGATTATGATAAGTCGAAGTACGAGTATGATAAGAACCTATTTAATCGTCTAAAATATTATTTTGAGATTTTGACTTTCCCATGATCCCTGAGTTCCTTGTGTCGAAAACAGTGCTTTCTGGAAAATATATGTGTATGTACGTACCGTCCAAACTCAATTTATCCCGATGGGACATGAATATCTGTCAAAAATCAGGTTTCTTCAAAAACGGCTGGAACAATTCTTCTTTCATTTTCATCATTTTAGTAGTTATAATGGTCTCCTATCATCAACCGTTAGGCGACCTATTAAAATTCATAATTTCGAGTTATGAATGTTTGAATTACATGCAATTTACCAAGTTAAAGTACTAACGTCGCAGGACGGTCAACTTATTTTGAACAAACTGGCTAAAATTATAGTATCTGCATATGGAGAACTGTACCAAAAAGTAATTTTCCCAAATGTTGATCTTATAGAGATCATGGCTATAGAGTAGCATGGTCTCCAGCTATAGAGTGCTATAGAGCTATAGAGTTTTTATTGCCAGGTTCTTTTCTCTTTGGCTCCACCCGTTGCTTTGCGAATCTGGCTTTAAATGTAAATTCTTATGTGCTGACGTTAATAAGTGTTATTTTATAACCTATCTTAATAAATATTTTTAAGTTTGAGTTGAGAGTTTGAAAGTATCCATGCCCAGACCCTCAACAAGGTCCCGGCGCTGTCTCGCCCACGCTGAGCACTCCACCAACGTGTGGAGTGCAATGTCTTCACTGGAACCTCACGATGGATGCGATGCAGATACTTACTGCAGCATTAGTGCTCGGTAATGAGATCACCGTGCCGCCCGCATCCACTGCCACTCGCCCATGATCGGTCTTACCGCCGCGATGGTTTTGGTTCCCCACCTTGATTGCTGAAGTCACACCTTCCATATCTCCATGAGATCCTGGGGGACTTGGGATCAAAGTAGTTATTTAGCTTAATATAATAAATAAATAATAAATAATAAATATTTTTGGACATTCTCACACAACGTCATCTAGCCCAAATTAAGCTTATATAAGCTTGTGTTATGGGATCTAGACGACTGATAAACATACTTATATATTTCTAAATACATACAAATTAAACATAGAAAATACCCAAACTCCAAAACAAACATTTGTGGATCACACAAATAATTTGAATCGACCCGACACGAATATTACTCGTACGTATCCTGCTTCATTCTATCGCGAGGAGTAAGATTTTATATCACTATGAATGTAGGTAAGTAATAATATTATTCAAACCCTCTCACTCCCACCCCATCACATCGTTTTAAAACGTTTTTTTATCATGACTATTTCTTTCTTATCCAAAGCACCATCTTTCAAATAAAAAAGGCTTCACATCGTTCACATCCCCTACAACTGTCAATCTTCTTTGTTTTTAAATACATACTTACATTATCATCACGAATTTATCCCCGGAGGGGTATGAAGAGGTGCATTATCCACCCACACTTAGCCAGTAGCTTAGTTGGCTCCGCGTTATAGTTACCGGCCACTAAGTATTCATCACCGAAAATTCATAACCGCTCTGCAATTCAAACCAATTGTTTTTAGAGATTCTGCAGTTCGAGCACCTAAATAAGAACTTATATTTGTCAGAAACCAAATTACGTATACGAAATTTATTTACAATAAGAATTACAATATACATAACTTTACTAAAAATATTTACATTACAACAGATCGTTTAAAAATCCTCCGCGTCATTGCCGACTGGGAAGGTTCCCAGAATGCTGGCTGTGTTGCCACGTTGGATGGCGATACTTATTCTTTGGGCCATTCTTTCTGATGGGTCCATATTGGCTCACATAAAATTTTTAATCCTATTCTTTTTCTTACTACCGATTTGTGTTCATAATCACCACTCTTCATAATTTTATTTTTCATACTTTTTTTTTACATACATTTTTATTACTATCATCGGAACTCATAACAGTTAGTGATTATATTTTTTTTATTAATACTGTTACTACCAAGAACCAATTTAAATCCATATTTTTTTTTTCAGATCTTTTTTCTTCATTTTATTAATGTTGTTACTACGAACATTCTTCAACTCATAACGTCGTTGTTCAGAATAGCTTACTTTATAACAGATAATTATCTGGCGCTTCGCCGGCCGCTGCCGTGACACGCTCGCTTCGCTCGCTCGGCTCGCGCGTTGTTGTGGTCACAGTTCTAACCTAATCTAACCTACTTGTCTGGTAGCATCTCGTTTCTGGTAGCAATTTATCTGGCGCTTCGCCGGCCTCTGCCGCGGCACGCTCGCTTCGCTCGTTCGGCTCGCGCGTTGTTGTGGTCACAGTTCTAACCTAACCTAACCTACTTGTCTGGTAGCATGCTCAGTAGGCTGCTCCCCAATAAAGGGGGACCGGGAAGTGCTTGCCGTGCTCTACGAGGGTGTGGTGCGCTCCAAGGCGCTCTATGGAGCGCCTATTTGGGCGGATGCCCTCGGTGCCGCGAACGTGGTCCAGCTGCGACGACCGCAGCGGATCGCGGCGCAGAGGGCTGTACGGGCGTACCGCACCGTGTCTTTTGAGACGGCGTGCCTGTTGGCACGACGTCCCCCGTGGGATCTCAAGGCAGGGGTCCTCAAGAGGGTCTACGAGGAGGGCGCCCTGGTGCGACAAGTAGGAGGTCGCCCGTAGCCGGAGCAGGTCGATTGCTGGAGACAGAAAGCTCGCGACGATCTTTTCCGGCAATGGGCCTTGAGATGTGCGGCTCCGACCGCGAGCCGGGTGCTCGTGGGGGCCATCGGTCCCGTGCTCCGCCAGTGGGTGGAGCATGCGCAGGGGGCTCCGGCGGCAAAGAGAGAGGCCCTGCCGGGCACCAGTCAGGGGGCGACGGCGTAGCCCCCGACTTATAGGGCCGTGGGCGGTGGGTCGGGGGGCCCACCGCTCACGCGAAAGGCCCTGAGGAGTCCGACGCCCCTTATGTGTGTCGGGGGCGTCGCTTCTATGTTGGTGGGGGGGGTCAACCCTGCTTAACAGTTTCTCTCTATCCGGCGGCCCGGCTAAGGCGAAGGAGAAACACCGTGGGTAGGTTTTAGTGGGTAGTCCGGCCTGTTTTACATCCTAGGGCCGGGGGTCCCACACGAAGCCGTCTCGCTCCCCCCGCAGCGAGACGGTGAAGTGCGTAAATGCATCACCGACCACGTAAAAAAAAGGCTCGCAGGTTGTTGTGGGTCACAGTTCTAACCTAACCTAACCTACTTGTCTGGTATCATCTCGTTCCTGGTAGCAATTTGATTTTCACTGGGATATAGACATTACAATATGGATGAAAAAACTTATGATTAAGAAATTTATAAAAACAAACAACTCACTATTGTTGTACTATTGGACTTTAGCAGCGCTTTCAATTCAGTTGATTTCAACATACTCTTGGAAATCTTGGAATCCTTAAATGTATCCACCTCTGTAACCGCTTGGTTCTCATCTTATCTGCAGGGACGATCGCAGTCCGTTCGCACTGGTGAGACCTCGTCCAGCTGGTGCGACTAGACTGCGGGCGTCCCTCTGGGCGGTGTACTGTCTCCTCTTCTTTTCTCTGTCTTTATAAACGCAATCACGCCAGTATTGACTTCAAATTATCATCTTTACGCCGACGACTTGCAGTTGTACAGACATTTTAAGGTTGACGAGGTGGATGATGCTGTTGCCGCCATCAATGGTGATCTCGAAAGCATCAATAGATGGGCTCAATCGTTTGGTCTATTAGTTACTCCGAGTAAGTCTGAGGCCCTCATTGTTGGTGGTCGTTACATGCGTGGAATAGTGGATAAAAATTCTTTGCCACCAATAATGTTTAACCACGAACCTATTGAGTTCTCTGATAGTGCCAGAAATTTGGGTTTGTATATGGACTCTTGTCTTTCCTGGGATTGCCGAGATAAGTAGGAGGGTCTACTGCTCGTTTCAGTCTCTCAAAACTCTTCAGAAGCTCTTACCTTTTCAAACCAAAGTTACTCTTGCACAATCTCTTCTTCTATCGTTATTAGACTAGGCTGATGTCTGTTTCTTAGATGCATCGGAGGAGCTTGTCACCAAGCTTGAGCGCCAAGCGTAAGTATTTAAAAACACGATAAACACTTCTCCCTTAAATAAAACCTGGTCTCCTCTACAACTCTAAGGTCTGCTGGCAGATAAGTCACATTGACTTAAGCACGCCTTTGTGCATATTGTTTGTATTAAACGTTATAGCGTGTATTTGATTTAACTATGTACAAAAAGATTAATAAAAAAAAACAAATATTAGAATAAAACACATTTATGAATATTATAGTTATTTATTCGAATGTTTATGAGTTTCGATCATTAGTATAAATAAATATATTAATACAAATATTAGTAAATCTAAGTGTATAATTTGTGATATTATGAATTTAAATGATTATGTATTTTAATATTTAGTTGTAATTTTTTTTATGAATAACGATCATATATTCAATCCAATCAAACCTAAAAAGAAATGGCCGATAAATGTAACACTTAATAATAATAAACATTTAGATAAAAATTATAAATGACAAAACAAATGTCATCGTCAGGATTCGAACCCGCAACCTTTTACCTAACAAGGGGAAAGGTCGCAGGTTCGAGTTCTGCCGATGACATTCGTCAATATTAGAAGCAAACTCATTGCTTTCAAATACAAGAACACTCAAAAACTGGCATTTTTGCATTGTCACAATCATCCCTGTCGTAGGGAGAGGGAGTTGTAGTGAGTGACTCAGGATTAGGACGCCTTTTTTCAGGCCACTCTAACATTGGATTTAAAAATACAGGAATAAACTAAACAAACTTTTAATTTTTTTTATAAATGCTCATGTGCGTTGGCGGGAAACAAAGAGTGTTTCAACAGCTGTTTCCCGCGTACTTGTCATGTCATACCTACATACACCATTGTCTATGGTCTAGTCTAACCAGGCATAGTATTTGATTTTGTATCTGTGGATTGTATACTGGTCTGTAACTCTATGACCTAAAATACCTATTTAATCGTAATAAATTGTACCTATCGTAAGCGGGTGATACATTTGAGTACCAGCGAGTCAGCGGCAGACCTATATACGAGTAGAACCATTGACGTGGCGGTTGGTAATTTATTATAATGCTGATTTTTTTAATAAGTGATGAGTTTATTTGTTTTCCCTCAGAAAACAAAGCGTAATAAACAAAATATGATTAGGTAGATAGGTAGGTATATACGTTCTTGACCTAGTACGAGTATCATGACGATGTCTGTCCGTGACAATGGCGTATTTGAGAGAATTTATTTCTCTAGAATATTCTGCCCCTGTCCTATCTACATTAATGTAAACCTTTAAAGTAAACCGAGACTCAATTTCGTTCGCTCCATGTTTGCTCATTAGATTTACTGAATACGCCAGACTGGCACACACTTATATCCACTGGAACTTGGATGTATCTATATTGAGACGTACGAAGGCTGGAAAATGTACTTTTTAAGAACAAATAAAAAAAATACAATGTCAGTCTAATCAAAGAGTATAATATAATCACTACGTTTAGTCTAACTTCGAACTAGAGTTATAAACAGACGCTTAGAACTAAGTATGACAATAAGATACTGAGATAAACAAGTGTGCCTGCTGCGTTGGAAACCTTATCTCATTAGAAAAATAAGAGGATAGGTACTCAATATTACCGTTTCTACCTACTACAAAATTGTTTACAACTTAAAATAGACTGGTAACACTGATTGAGCGAACATCTTATTTGAAATTCGAATTGCGAAATCTCACAACGGGTTGGTATCACACGAAGCGAGATATTTAAATACGTTGGAGTGGGTTTGCGTGTTTTCTGTCTGTCGATATGTGATGTGACACACTGTCGATACTCGATACTCCCAACGTGACTAGCGAGGTTTTTTGTTATTTCGAGTAGGTAACAACAGTACCTAATGGCAACGCGTCGCGAAGGTGTTTTTTAAAAGGATTTATGTTACACAGTTACTTTATTTAAAAATGTATATTTATGTTAGTTAAATGTAATAAATAGGTCAGTAAGTACCTAGTGTAAATAGCTATGCGACTACAAGTTTCTTAAAATATAGGCTGGTCAGAACGTTTGATTTGTTAGGTACAATCTAGCAATGACAGTGACCAAAATCTCTTAGTTCCAATTTTAGTCACAACCTCTAAATCAAAAACGTTTTAAATGCATGCTAAGTAGAGGACGAATTCTCCACTGGAATGCTAAATAATAATTATGCTTGAGTTACATAGATCATGTTTATTACAAAACTAAATACTACACGTGCGAAGCCGGGACGAACAGCTAGTCACGAATATTATGCAAAATTTCAGTAAAAATGCTTCTAGTTTCAATTGAAACCGACTTCGCTATTCAGAAAACGTTGTCTACGTAGAACGTAGCTTTGTAGCACGTACCTTTATTGCCTACGACACAAAGAAACCGCTACGCGGCTACGAAAGCCTGAACAACAAATACCACGCTCAACGAAACACGGAGTACGTTAATGGAGTAGGCAAATAGGAAAAGTATTCGATTGCGAGTCAGAATCAATTAACTTCACTATAATATAAACTAGCTGTCCCGGCGAACTTTCGTACCTCCTCAAATTAAAAAACCTTTTAAACCTTCCCTGAACTTCTACAAATATTTCAAGGCCAAAATTAGACAAATCAATTCCATGTAAAATATTTGTAAAATGCGGTGAGTCATAATGTGTATTCTATCTTGCTAAATGGAAGTAGAGAAACGTGGTTAGATCGGATTTTCTCGGTGTTCTATTTCAAATAGGAATCAATTTACGATGATATGAAGTATTTATCTATTTTTTTTTTCTTATTTATTAGCTTCCACTGTTGGTTTGCTGTAAGACTACAATAGACAGATGGAGTATTTATTTCATTTTTATAAATAATAATATAGTATATAATATTTTATTTATTTCCAGTAACAAGACTCATGGGGTTAGTATCAATGTTGCTTAGCCCATGTTAGTAGATCAAATTATACATTTTTACATTTGTTTTCATCCATTAATGTTTATGTACAGTGCCGTTTTCCGATGCAACAGTGTCGGAACGTTTTTTCTTGAAGTGAACAAACCGTCGAAAAATGTAAATATGTAGTATAATAGTATTTATAGTCAATTCTCTCATAATGTAAATAATAATGAAAATAATGGAACATTCTTGACGCGTACTCTGTTTCTTACATCTCTGTACCTGTTGTGACGGAATGTAAACGACAATATGCCATTGTGTAGCGATACGATAACGCTTTTATTATTATTAGCCAACGTTGAGGGAGAGAATATAATAAAATATCACGTAGAATAAGCTTGGAAATAATAAACTGGTAATATGAATTCACTAGTTTCATTCCAAGACTCCGTTTGTGTGATTTACTTTTTGAGTTATGTTACCCGTTACTAGTAAGAACCTGTTTTATTTATTATTTACCCTGTATTAACCTGTATATATTGTATATATTATTATATGTAACCTGTATATGTATTAACCTGTATATTTTATTTATTAACTTGCCTCTTTATTATATTTTATAGGAGATATTATTATACATTATCTATTTAGGTTGTGGCTAAAATTGGTCTGGTAATTTAGTCCGAGACGCCCAGGACTTTAATTGGCTGTGCCATAGCGGCTGGCACGTAAGATTTTATCAACATTTTATCGCAAGACTCCGTTTGTCTGATTTACTTTTTCAGTTATGTTACCTGTTACTAGCAAGAACCTGTTTCATTGGGCCTTTAAGATCTTCGTATATGTAGGTATACCTACAAATATATAGATATATGACTCTATACCTAAAGTAGGAGACATTACTAAAATTATAATCTACTTACTTGGGTGTAGAATATATTAATTCAAAACTTGTTTATAAAGACAAGTCACACATCATTAAATCGTTATAATTACAAAGAGGGAAGATTTCCATCTCCTTAAGGGCCCAGATCGTGAAAATCACCGAAAAGAGTGTTACGATTTTTCATATTTAACCTATTTACATATGATTAATAACAACGATAATTTGTATATATTAAAATGAAAGACCAAAAATGATGTTAGTGCTAATTTTAACTCTTAAAACCCTGTAGTTGTTATATAATAAACGTCAACAAACGCACAAAATTGAGAAAAAATTCGAAAACCTGCCTTCGTATTTTTCAGATTTAACCCAATAAATCAACACAAATTGATAAAAAGAAACACTTTTTGAACACTGAAAAAGCCAATAAATATAACCATGTACTTTTTTTTGTACCTTTACAAACAAAGACTTCCCCTTTTAAAGCCCTAAAATCTAGATATGTTTTACGTAAATTCTCCATAGAAAAATGTATGCAAATTCAAACGCGTCCCGATAGAACGATCGTCGCAACTAATCGCCAGTGCGCCATAGAATTTCAAAGTGACTCCACGCGTGTCGGATGCTACAGCAAAATTACGTGTTGTGAATTTGTGTTTTTTGTGAAAAACTGTAAGTACAATATTTTTATAACTAATTTACTTTCAGTAAATAGAAAGTACCGATATAATGAAAGTCTGAAAGAAAACCATGATGGAACTAGATATAAATCGTAAGAAATACAAAATTATTTACTTTATTTAGGTATCAATTCAGGCTTGAAACAATCAAAGCCCTGCCCACCTTATTTTCTCGAGATATGAACTGGCGGGGTATATAGTTCTCTGCACGACATACATAGATTTTTCAACATGATAAAGGCAATAGGTATCATAAACGTAATTGGTAATCGAGGGTCTCTTTTCGCAGGATAATTTGCTGAGTGCCATGCCAGCGAAAAGAAAATTTAGTACGCATTATAAAAACGTGAAAGCCAAAAGATCTCGGAATAAAATGTAAGTTCCTCCCTACTTATTTATTTACCTGCCTACTTGACTACGTCTTGTCCTAAATACCTAGAAAAAATTTACTAGATTTGTGTTAGTGTCAAGTAAAAATCCTAGTTTTATTACTTTTATTTGTGTGTATGCTTATCATGTCTTAGTAGTAATAATAATATAATCTATTTGCATTTTGAACAGGGTAGGTACATTACAAAGCAAATAGGTACAATGATTTAGATCGCCTGATTCAGACATATACCTACAACAGCATGTAAATATTGATTTGACATGTAATTAGATAGGTACACAATTAGGTATGTCAGTCTAAGAAGAAAAATTACAATGTCCAGTAGGTAATAATTACGTAATTTCAATATCTATATAAGTAATAAAGTCAATTTCTATAGGAACAATTTTCATAATAATAAATTTTATTACATAATATAGTATTAGTTTTCATATATTTATGTATTTCAAAGCAATGAGTTTGCTTACACTATTATTAGTAACAGTATTATTAGTTTTCATGTTCATCATGTCTAAATATGTGGAAGTGGAAGTAGGTATGTTTCCTATCAGAAATTGCACGGGCGCGCGCGCGCCGTGCCTGGCGTAGGGTTGTACAAAAATTACAAAATAAATAAAAAGTGGATATTGATGAATAATATTTCCAGTACTGAAAATGAAGAAAACCTTCAGGCCGAGACTCCGAGCAACACTGCTACGCGCTGTATAGAGGTAAGTTGTTATACGTAATTCTTGTAGACTTGTTACATAAATAAACAAACTAGCTAGTGATGGGCGAAGACAAAATCTCAGTACCTACAGTTTTTTTTTGCAATATTTATTATTTTCATTGTGAGACAAACACATACTTCTCAATTACTTTCTCAAAAGAAAATTCACGTTCAAATCTCGTATTTTACCAAAATCAAGTTTTTTTTTTGTAAAATATTATCTTTTACGCGACTGGTGTACGTATGTATGTATGTATACTAAGTAATATATCTTTGTGGCACGATAAGTTCAAAATTATTGAACCGATTTTAATGTTTTTAGTATCATTAGAATTGTCTTCTAAGCCCGAGTGACATAGAATAAGTGACGCCATAAAAAACCAATACGTATAGCGTAAAGGAAATTTATAATTTCTGTTCATCACGAACATAATATTGTATGAATTCTTTTGCACTTTTATATTTGTCTTCGTCAGTTATGAATATAAATAAATAAACAATAAAAATGTTAAAACCCGACAGATTAAAAAATGAAAATGTGTAATAAAAATAAATAACAACACCATTGTAATATAGCGTATTTAGCAGTCGGGGCCTATTTCTAAAGAAATATTTAGCTAGTCAGGAATATCTTCGAGCCTGTGAGGATTTCAATGGGTCTCAACTGTTGAATTCGATTTATTACAATAGTGTTCTTATTTATTTTTATGTAACATAATTCAAGACCGTAGACTTGTTTTCTTTTTACCTTTTGAGTTTTTATGCATATAGTCGGATTTATTAAATTTATGACGTGATAACGTCTTATAAATCGATGAACACCGGCAACACGCACAAAAAAGTGTCACATTATGTCACGCTAGGGTCAAGCGAGAGCGCAGTACAAGCGATGGAGAATAATATTATGACGTTATCCGATAAAATTATCGTCCTAAACCGACTTTACAAGCAACCAGTTTTTTATTATGTTTATTTATTCACTTTCATAATTGACGAAGACTGATAAAAACGTTTAAGATTTTGATCTAGTGTTCTGTGTTTCAAAGATGTATTCTAAGGGAGTTCTTAGCTATGTTTGAAGAAATTTGGCCCATACCTTTTGAATTATTTTTTATAATAAAAATCAAGCCATTATCTTTCTTTACAGGAACTAGTTATTGACAACCGTCAAGAGGGAAAGGTGGATGAAGTGGAAGTTGGGCGTAGAGTAGTGGATATTTCTTTTTTTTTTAAAGCTCTTCAGGCCATAGGGGACCACGGTCCAATGGATTGTAAGTTAAGTTACCTCAGTATAATAGGTGAAGTAAAAGTTGGTCTGGACTCAAAACTCATCATAAAATGTAGTATGTGTAATATGAAATTTACTGTGTGTTTGGTTGAAAAGAAAGAAGATAGCATGGAAGTGAATCATCAAATTGTGTCTGGTATCATATCATCTGGTGGGAGCTACTCTCAGTTAAAAACATTAAGTGCCGCAGTAGCCCTACCAATCATGTCACCTTCATTGTACAATGAAATTAATAATACGGTTTGCGATTGGTGGGAAAAGACAGCAGCACATTCCATGGCAGAAGCTGTCAAGGAAGAAGCGGAGTACGCAGTGTCTATAGGTAGTGTTGATAAAAATGGTACACCATTAATATCTGTTGCTGTTGACGGTTGTTGGAGCAAGAGATCTTATGGTAAGAATTTTTCCGCCTTATCCGGCGCAGCTGCGATAATTGGCATTAAAACTAATAAAGTATTGTTTTTTGGAGTTAAAAATAAATACTGCGTAGTCTGTGCACGAGCCGCAAAGAACAACAGTCAGCCCCCGGAACACCATTGTTTCAAGAATTATTCAGGATCATCTACCGGGATGGAATCGACCATAATAGTTGAGGGGTTTAAACGTTCCTTTGTTGATCACGGCGTAATTTATAATAAATTTGTAGCAGACGGCGATTCCAGTACTTATAAAAAAATATTAGATTCGCGTCCGTACGATAATTTAATAGTAGAGAAAATTGAATGCAAAAATCATCTTTTACGAAACTACTGCAATAGCTTGGAGAAATTGTCGAAAGACACTAAGTATCCTTGCGAGTTGCGGAAATTCCTAAAAGAAAGGTATTTGCGTTTAAGAACGGGTGTAAAATGCGCGATTAAATATTGGGGGGATCAAAATCAGTCACTCGAAGAAAAAATAAAAAATCTTAGTGAAGATATTCTAAATGGTCCACAACACATATTTGGTAATCACCAACATTGCAAGGAGTATTTTTGTAGACCTGACACTCGTCGAATAGAACCTGTTGGGTTACTTCCAGCAATTGTTGGATGCGGATTAATGGACGCGGTAGAAATTTTAAGTAAAAGACTGTCATATCATTCTAGAAGTTTAATTCATAATTGCACAAGTAATATAGTTGAAAGTTTTAACGGAGTAATTGCCAAATTAGTTGGGGGTAAGCGTGTAAATTATTCTTCCCGTGGTTCTTATGCGGGCCGATGCGCAGCTGCTGTTGTGTCTTTTAATACGGGATCGATTCATAGTAAAACTCATGAAGTCATATTTAAATCTAGTCCTAATCCTTTGATCGCGAAAGTGGAAAATAGTAATCATAGAAACCGTTTAATTGCTAAACCTAAATTAAGATTGAAAAAAAGCCACAGCGCTGTATCGAAAGACGCTCACTATGGACCAAACTGCGAAAAACCTGATCTGAGTCCAGAATTATATGAGAAAGCCAAGTCATCTTTTTTAGTTGATTTAAAGTTGTCTTGTGCTGAAAGAGAGGAGCTTGAAAGGTCGACCCATTTGCAAAGAAGTAGTGCTGAGTGGATGAGTACAAGGAGAAAATTACTAACCTCATCATCGTTCGGGGAAGTTTGTAAAAAACGAGAGAGCACAAGTTGTGCTGCTCTTGTTTGTAAAATCGTTTATGGTAGTAATATCTCCAGTTTGCCTGCTGTACGGTACGGTATCGAAAACGAAGAAACTGCAATTAGACAGTTAGAAATTCAAGAGAATATTAGTATACAAGGTTGCGGTTTGTTCGTCGACGATCAATATGAATTTCTTGGTACTACACCAGATGGCATTTATGCAAACGGTTTAATTGAAATTAAGTGCCCACATTCTTTAGCTGGCATGACTCTTGATGAAGCAATGGCCAAACATACCTTTTGGGTTAAGGACAAGGCTTCCAAGGGTTATGTCATAAATAAAAATCATTACTGGTATTTCCAAATTCAGGGACAGCTACATATAACTAAAAGAAACGTTTGCATGCTTGGCATCTGGTTTGGTGCTACTGTACCTATGAAAGTTTATATTATAGAAAAGGACGACAAATTTTGGAAGGAGAAAATGGAGATGAAATTAGTTAGATTTTATTACGATTGCCTCCTTCCAGAATTAGTTGATCCTCGGCAGTCACGAAGCATGCCTATTCGTGACCCGCCCAATGTCATAGAGGCTATGAAAGAGAGGAAAGAAAGAGCTTTACGTGTTTTGAAAGAGAAGAACGTCTAATGATTTTGAAAGAGACTGAGGTAACTTAACTACCCAGCCGGTCGATTCACGTAAACACGCCAGTTCAAAAGTCGTTTTAACTTAGAAACTTAGAAATCGCCTTTTGGTTTTCTGTTTTTAACGCACTTACTTATCTAGTCTTGGATTGTCATAAATCTTCCAATAGCTCAATTTCTATACAATTCCTATACGATTTTGAAGAGTTACCTGGTGTAAACCCAAGGTCCGATCCTAATGAAATTAAAATGTGACCACACGGGATCACCAGCTTTCAAATAAAAAAAAAAATCATCAAAATCGGTTCAAAAAATACAGCGAATTGAGAATCTTCTTCTTTTTTTAAGTCGGTTAAAAAGTGTGCGAAGTGACATTTTTAAGTCACTACGCTACGGTTTTTATTACGTGAATCGGGCAGCTGGTAACATTTTCATTCTGATAGGTTTTGCAATAGCAATTGATTTTATCATCAAATTAGTAGAAATCAGAATTTGATCAGTAATCATTAAAATGAAAAAAACATTAGAAACTCTTAAACTCATATTTTGTTATTGTTTACTTTCGTTTAATTAAGTATATGAATAATTTATAAATTTCATGTTTGTTTATAACTAATTTTTGTACAACCCTAGCACGCTTTTTAGGTGGCGACTCATATTTTGTTTACTTTTAATTATATGAACCATTTTTATACTTGTGTTTCATTTATTGACAATTTTTTGTACAACCCTAGAAGATTTTTTAGATTGCGAGGTGATCGTAAGCAAAATGTATTTGAGTTTACGCAATAGGCACATTTCCTTGCGTAGATATAAACACTAGCGAGGAAAGGCGTGATGTTATTTCGACCGTACTTCCTACTGAATTTGCAATTATTTTATTGAATGAAAATTTTACGAAATAAGAATAAACTTTGGTAGTAAAATTACAAATAAATACATAGGTACTCGTAGTTGGAATTTTAGGTAAGTAGAATACAAAAAGGTCAGTCCGGACCTGCTCTTGATTGTTTATTATAAATAGAAAATCATAAAAATTGTGTCTCAAACTACTCTTATTTATTTATCTAGTAATTAGGATCATTTTATAACGAAAACTACTCTTGGAATATTTTACAAATAGGCAGTCGTTTATTTCCAATAATTCAACATTTTTGTTATGCTGTAAATATTCAACTTCAATAACAATAACTCAACGTGGAACGTTTGTCGCAAAACATTTTCAAAATCGCGCTCTCTGGGTCATTCACCCGCCCGTCGGATGATTCGGGCAACAATAGCGCTGCTGTCGCTCAAAATCGACTTTATCCGTGCGCGGTCTGGGCCCTTAACGTGTTGTTAAGTACACTCAATTAGCGAATCTAAACTGTATGCTTATGAAAATTATAATAAAATTTCCAGGAGTGAAATAACTGATTAATAAATTGATTGAGTGAACAAATGAGTCTTTAATTACTTAATTAACACAACTAGACTCTTGCTTACTTGCATATTATTATGACAGGTGTTTTCTAGCTGAGTCTTTGTTACTGCCTAGTTAGATTATCTAACTACAAACTAACTTAGATTCACTGGAACAAAATTTTCATTTGAAAAATAATACTTCCACCCGAGATAGTATATTCTTCCAGCTAGGCTTTAAGTGCTTGCGTTAGGTTGGCCAGGTAGATTTGGAGTCCTCTCGCGTCAATTCCCTCGTGTTGATCCAGGAAATGGTTTATACATGTGTCATATGCTTTCATAATTATAATAATTACTAGCGGACGCCCGCAGTTTCGCCTGCTTGACTAATTATATATGTTACGGCTAATACCCGAAGTGCGGCTGCACCTAGTTTTAGCCGGTTAGAACTAGGTGTAGCCACTTACTCTTGGTTAAACCTAGTATGGGTAGGTTAGGTTAGGTTAAAACTGTGACCACCTACGCCAGAAACTTGCATTAATAAAAAAAAGAGATTTTTCCCAGGTGAAAGTGACAACTGGACCTAGTTGTAGCCGGCATGATGAAGGCTAGACCTAGTTTTACCCGAAAACAATCGGCTCGTACTAGGTTTAACCAAGAGTAAGTGGCTACACCTAGTTCTAACCGGCTAAAACTAGGTGCAGCCGCACTTCGGGTATTAGCCGTAACATATACACAAAAACCTCCCTCGAGATCCACTCTATCCAATGGTGAAAACCGCATAAAAATCCGTTGCGTAGTTTTAAAGATCTAAGCATATATACGGGCGGAAGTGACTTTGTTGTACAATATGTAGTGATAGTGAAGTCTATATTTGCTATGACTTTCAATTTTCGTTCAGAAATGAAGTTGATATAAAATATAATTATTATGTGTGCCTAATAGGAACACCATTTAGAGAGTTAGACCGTTATATAATAAAAATACAGTCAATAAATAGGTCTCTTGTCTCACGCAAAAAAAATAATGCCAACATGGTATTCATTCATTCAAGCATCATTACATTCAGTCGTTCGTTCATCATTACATTCACTCGCTCTCGATTTAATACTAACGTTATCTGGAGATGGATCTTGCTAGGAAATTGGGTACATTCAGCTTTCTGGTTGGTTGGGTTGGTTGATTAGTGTACCGTGGTTCCGGGTTCGATGTGAAAGCATAAATGGATAATGGGTTTCTGTATTTTGAAAAATGCATACTTAGTGTTATTTGTATGATGATACTTTCCATCGAAGAAGAACTTTGCTGCTGCTGAGAAACATTTTTTTCACAATTTTCTCTTTGTGGTTCATCTAATTAATCAATGATAAGTACCTATTTGTATTTACCTCGAATTAACATAGCCTCGTAGAGACGTCACAGAGAAAAACTCAAAATCTTCCAAGAAATTGGTTTCTCGCATCACTTCCTCAGTAATTATTAACGAAATTAATCCAAACACAATAAGGCAAGCGACGATAAATCATACCATCTAAAAGTACACTCGGTTGGATAATCTGTACGTTTTAAAGCTGTCATCGGCTTACCACCTCTTGTGTCCCCTCCCCTTCCTCCCCGTTGTACCCGATGGAGGCACTTCACGTGCGTTTTGACGCGATTATCATACCCTCGGTATCTGCGCGCAATATTGTTTGCGATACCGAGATACGAGATTATTGGATGTGGCTGTGCAAATAATAAAATAATAATAGTCTACTATGATTTTCAGTAGGTCGTCAAGTTGAGGGCCACTCTCTATAGTATTGTGTGCTGTGAGAGTGGCCCACAATCGCTAGACGTCGTCACAACTTACCACCAGGCGGGCCGTGTCAATTTGGTGAAGCAAATATAAAACAAAAATATTTCTCAAAGTGCCTTAGAAGGATCACTATAAATTAATATTGTACAGAGTGATACGTGGCTGCTGGATTTAGTCTGAATTTAACGTCCCGTTAAATTTAATCAAGGCTGTTCAGAGATTAGCTGCAATAATCAGACAGACACATAAAAAAAAAACTGTGTTTATGTTATTACTGTTTATACTGGTACCTATGGACTTTCATATTTATGCATTTAGTGAAAGCCGCTAATTTAGAAGAAAGAATCTGAAACTGACGATAACTCAATTCTATTTATTTGTATAGCTAAGTTTAGTTTAGTATAATCTAATAAAGCTGGACGCCACTGGAAAGCCAGGCGTCACTGGAAAGCCGGGTCCACTGGAAATCCGGGTGCCACTGGAAATACCTTCTTGAGAGACCCCCGGCAACGGACGTAGAAGCGGCCGCGCGGCCTTGGGGCGTGGGCAAAAAAAGTATATATATATAAAGGTCTGCAAGGTACCGCATCCATTCGCTACTTACATCTGTGCATACTCTTTCAACGCCCGCGGAGCAGTTTTTGAATCTGCTTCCTTTGTGGCGGTTTTAATATGGAAATTAACGTTCGCTGCCGTGTGACGAAACACTTGCACAATCATATTATTTACCGTTTGTTACACCTGTGATACAACCTCATTCCAACTGAATAAGGTTTATATTACATCGCGGGTGTTTTTTTTTTAAATGTGAAGGTTTTAACTGGGAATTTGCCGCTAAAATCCATGCGACTGTCAGCTGCATAATTGATTTTTTTAAAGTTATCAATGGTCCCGGAATGTTAGTGTGAACGTTGATTGTGTTTCTACTGCAGACAGAATTGACGAAGATCTAATTGACATGTCGCCGATTTTAGTAAAAATAAAAACTTCAAATTTAGGTCCAAGCATAGTCTATAGACTACTAGAAGAACAAACATTAAAACATAGTAAGGTTTTAAAAACATATTTATATTCATCATGATAGGTTTAGTAATGTTGGACATCGAATTATCGAGGGGGACATACGTAATATAAACTATTAGACAGCTTCGGTGGCGTAGTCGGTAGTGCACTCGCTTTCGACGCGGGAGTCTCGGGTATGACTCCCGGTCGGTACAAACTTTGTGTGATGAAATATACGTTTGTACCGAAGTCTGGATGTTTCCTATGTATAATATGTATGTATCTACAAAAAAATATATAAATAAGTATTTATATCAGTTTATCTAGTACTCATACCACAATCTCTGCTTAGTTTGAGACTAGATGACGTTGTGTGAATTGTTCTAACATATTTATTTAATTAATAAAATTAACCTAGCTATCGATTTTTAAAAATTTTATTTACTAAGTACTGCGATATCTTGATGGTCTAGTTTTAATATTTAATAATAAAAATTAATTAAAAATCAAAAGACAGAAAAAGCTTTAAAACTACCATCGTAAGTAGATATTTGGTATAGCCTACTTTGTATTAAAATCCAGATCGATTTATCTGGAATTTAGTAACGCTAATCATATAGACCCGAGAATCAAACACGTGACAATTTTTTTAAAGTTAAATTAAGCTACGTCTATTGCCGAGCGCCTCTGGTTAGCTCTAGAAAGGATTTCCAGTGGCGCCCGAAGTTTCTAGTCGCGCCCGAACGCGGGACCCCTCTTTTTTTAATTCCATTTTTTTTTAATATTTTTACTTCAATTTAATTAAGGATCGCGGCTGCTTCATCGTCCTTTGTCGGGCGTCTCTGGTACGCACCAGAAGAAAGGTATTTCCAGTGTCGCCACATTCTAACGCAGTCTTCAACCGATTACACCACTGAGGCAGTGGTTTATAGATACCTACCTAGTCAAAAGCGAAATTAATTAATATCACTAATCTATTAATCGCAATATCACACAAAGCGTATCACACAAAGGAATTCTAACTGAGGGATAGAAATTATATGTCATATTACCATATCAGTGAGTTTGAAGTGAAAGCGATACGTTGGGATTTGCGACAATAAAGAGATTCCGAGGGGGTAACATGGTAGGGGGGAGGCTCACAATACACTGTGGTGTATCTCTATTCAAACAGTTGATACCGAGCGTAAAACGGGATGAGATCTTAACGTACGCGACGATGAGCAAACATGACGGGGGAAACACCCTATGTCTGCATTTTAATGTGACGTTTCTTTTAAATTTTGATATATTTGCGACCCAGATATTTTTAATATCTGTTATTTGTATCAAAGAAATTCGAGCAACTAATGAGTTAGCATGAACGAATAGGAAAAGGCACTATATTTTAAAAATAAAACGTTCCATATTCAAATTTCATTTAAGTATCTGCCAGTGCCGGGTATGACTCCCGGTCGGTACAAACTTTGTGTGATGAAATATACGTTTGTACCGAAGTCTGGATGTTTCCTATGTATAATATGTATGTATCTACAAAAAAATATATAAATAAGTATTTATATCAGTTTATCTAGTACTCATACCACAATCTCTGCTTAGTTTGAGACTAGATGACGTTGTGTGAATTGTTCTAACATATTTATTTAATTAATAAAATTAACCTAGCTATCGATTTTTAAAAATTTTATTTACTAAGTACTGCGATATCTTGATGGTCTAGTTTTAATATTTAATAATAAAAATTAATTAAAAATCAAAAGACAGAAAAAGCTTTAAAACTACCATCGTAAGTAGATATTTGGTATAGCCTACTTTGAATTAAAATCCAGATCGATTTATCTGGAATTTAGTAACGCTAATCATATAGACCCGAGAATCAAACACGTGACAATTTTTTTAAAGTTAAATTAAGCTACGTCTATTGCCGAGCGCCTCTGGTTAGCTCTAGAAAGGATTTCCAGTGGCGCCCGAAGTTTCTAGTCGCGCCCGAACGCGGGACCCCTCTTTTTTTAATTCCATTTTTTTTTAATATTTTTACTTCAATTTAATTAAGGATCGCGGCTGCTTCATCGTCCTTTGTCGGGCGTCTCTGGTACGCACCAGAAGAAAGGTATTTCCAGTGTCGCCACATTCTAACGCAGTCTTCAACCGATTACACCACTGAGGCAGTGGTTTATAGATACCTACCTAGTCAAAAGCGAAATTAATTAATATCACTAATCTATTAATCGCAATATCACACAAAGCGTATCACACAAAGGAATTCTAACTGAGGGATAGAAATTATATGTCATATTACCATATCAGTGAGTTTGAAGTGAAAGCGATACGTTGGGATTTGCGACAATAAAGAGATTCCGAGGGGGTAACATGGTAGGGGGGAGGCTCACAATACACTGTGGTGTATCTCTATTCAAACAGTTGATACCGAGCGTAAAACGGGATGAGATCTTAACGTACGCGACGATGAGCAAACATGACGGGGGAAACACCCTATGTCTGCATTTTAATGTGACGTTTCTTTTAAATTTTGATATATTTGCGACCCAGATATTTTTAATATCTGTTATTTGTATCAAAGAAATTCGAGCAACTAATGAGTTAGCATGAACGAATAGGAAAAGGCACTATATTTTAAAAATAAAACGTTCCATATTCAAATTTCATTTAAGTATCTGCCAGTGCCTCTACCTTATAACTTTTTTCTGTCTGATTCTGTCAGAATAAGTCACATTGAAAAATGAATACGAAAGCAAATCCGTGTCGAGTTCGAAATGCGGATGTATTCGAATATTGGCAATAAAACATCGATGAGCTGAAAAATCGATGTCGACAGACGAACCAACACACCGCGAAAATAAACCGACAAAAGATCTCTATATCACCAACGTAACGATAGTTCGGTAGACATGTTTTGAATTTGATGTTTTTAATTTTGTTCTATTTTTTAACGAGCTACTACGATTACTGTCGTAGGTAGGTATGTTTTTTTTTCATCGTAGACAACTTTTACTTGTTTTTTTTTATATTAGTTACTAAATTACCCTAAATTAAGCAGTTCTTTTTTTATTTATAAAAGTAATTAGGGACTTCTTAAACCCAAAGCTGGTAAGTTTGCACCTGTGGACTGAGGAGCAAACCTGCTCCTACGAACTCTATAAACTCCTATCTTTATTCAACTTAGTCCCATTGCAATTAAGAAAAAACGAAGATTTTTTTTAGTTTTTTTTTTTCGAGTACACGACAGTGGGTATCTCATCAGCGCAAATGCAGTACTTAGACATAATAGAGTCGGACGCATTGTTCGTGGACGCGGCGCGATAATCACCGGCTCACTGTTTCCGCTCACTTCCGTCGCACTTCACTCTAAGCTCGAATAGGCTTTTAGACCGTCCGACTATTTGTTAAGATAGTAGTGTAACAAGTTTGGAGTCTTATTTTAACTAGGCGGTTCGCCAGAACGTCGAAATAAATAAGACGGAGTGAAAGACAGGTTATTTGACGGCATAAATAAATCACACCAATTGGATGAATAGTTCCATAGTTAAATAATTGGAAGTTTTGAATTATTAAATTTGGCGCGAGAAATCCAACAATCGATTTTTTTAGTACTGTGAAAGGTACGTTGCTTTAATCTTTGATTACTCAAAAACTATAAAAGCTACATACATCAAAAAGTATATAATAAAGCACGTTAATGTGTTCTATCAGCATGCCAAATTTTAAGTCGATAGGTTTCAAATTGCGACCGGTATCGTGGCACAAAGTTTTTCGATTGAGACCAAGTTTGAGGAAGACTCCGCTGCGCTTTGTTTTAACTATTAACAACTTACAATTTGTCCCTGAGTCCAAAACATTGATTTCTGGAAAACGTGAGTATCATATACATATACGGAGAGCTACAGCCTAAACCATTCGACCAATTTCACTTTTTAGGGTTCCGTACTTCAAGTTTCGGAACCCTTATAGTTTCGTCATGTCTATCCGTCTGTCTGTCTTCGGCTTTTCGCCTAAGCGGTGAGTGCTAGAAACATTTAACTTTGCATGGATATGTGTATTTACTACGTTGACAGAGTGCTTAAAGAAAATTATGAAAAAAATTTTTTCTTGGGACCTCCCTTGCCCCTCCCTCCCTTTTTTCTTACGTTTACCCCGAAGTGTGGGGTATCATTAGATAGCTCTTTTGAAAATATTGAGAGGTTGCTAAATTGATTTTTGGATTTAAGTATCCGTATCCGAGATATTTAGCTTTGAAGAGCATTTTTTTGCGACCACTAGGCGTCCCCCCCTCTAAAATCTAAAGGGCTGACGTGAAAAACATACATGATGATAGTCCATATAATGAACTTTGAAAGAAAACTATAATGGATGGTATAACTCTGTAAGTTCAGGAGTTATAAAGGCTTTTATGGGTAACTACGGAATCCTATCTTATGCGTGGCTCGACACGCACTTGGCCGGTTTTTTTAAATTTAGCACGAATGTGTATTTTAATATTGGGAAAGCTGACGGAAAGGTCATTGACATAACTTTTCCAGTGCCGGATGAGGTATAAAAAATCCGCTAAAAACAGGTTTTCCAATTTTTCTCCCTCTTTTCTCAAAAAAGGCTCTAACAATTTTCTTTAATCGTGTCGTTATTGTATAGCACCGAGCGTTAACGTGTCCTAGAATAGTATAATTTCGCTTACAAATTCCACGGCATTTCACGTTGATAAGTGTGATAGTGCTTTGTTTGAATCGTAGAAGTACTATTGTTTTAATACGTTTGCTATACTACTAGTAAAAATTGGTCCAATTTCGATAATTCTTTTTTATCGTGACCAAGAAAAATATGGATTCATTTTTATTTACTTCTAATGTGATTATTACATCTAAGTAATTTGATATTTTCTAAGTTAAATAGAGAAGCGCGTCGGATAGTATAAATATACTGAAATATTCCCTATTCAAGTTGCATATCGTGACGAGAGTCCCAGTAGGGTTCACACATCTATTTGTGAATTGATTTAACTGGAATTTCTTTTGTTTCAGGATGAGTTCAGTGCAGGAGGAAAAAGTACCAACAGAGAATCCAGTGAAGACACATGTACGAGACATAAGGAACACAGAACTGGTCTCCCGCCTATTGGCTGCTACGCCACCTTATCTTTACAGCGCATTACCGTTACAGCCTCATGCATTTTTCTTCAGTGAAATGCTCAGATCTTTTGTAAATGCCCGCCATGGTTGTCGACCACCTCATTACCAACGTCGTTTCAAGCGCCGCTCTCATAAATACTTTGCGGAAAACGAAAATGACTGGCGTCGAGACTGGCTAAAACCTGAAGAAGAGAAAAAAGAACCAGAGGTACGGTCTGAAGTACCTTTAGAGTTGACAGTTGACAAACAACCTAGAGTACGCGATTCTTCACCAAGAAGGTTATCACCAAAGATTGAAACGGTTAAATCAACTAGTAGTCCTGGCCCACCGAGCCGACAGTCTTCTTTCGTCGATGTAGGAACAGAGGAACTGCCAAAACCTTCTCCTTGTGTAGGGCGCAACCCTGAAACTCCAGTCCCACATTCAAACTTAATACTTCCTCCTCCACCACCGATGTGGTACCCGCCGCTTTACAATCCTCAATTTGGAGTAGATCCTTTAAATTTTTTCATTGATCTACGCGTTTCTGGACACATTTATGACAGAAAACGAGCTCTTGCTGAGGGTATGGAGACCAATCAGGAGTTACGTGATGAGTCAGGACTGGATAAAAGGTTAGGGCGAGAGTTGGGTCAGCGGCCTCGGCATATGTCGGCTTTTTCCGTACCTATACGTTCCGGAAACGTCGATGCTGAGAAATATTTTGACAACACTGGTCCAAAAGTTTCAGTAACTACCAAGGGTACGTCGTATATCATGAGAAATCTTAAGAAAGTGTACGAAGAAGTTCATAATTTGAAAGATATGAAGGAAAGGAATTTTATCAATGCGGACGAAACGAAAGCTGAATCTTCAGATTTGGATGAGGATATTATAGATTAGAAGCAACATTTTATTTTCTGTGATAATTTGCTTATCGTAAGTAAGTAAAATAGTAAGTAGGTAAGGTATTGTCTAACCTATATTAATCAATCGAAATTAGTTAATTCTTTTTACAGGTAACTAAACTTTCAATTCAATTCGTTACATAATGTCAATTCAATATATAATGTTTACACAGATACAATATGTAGCACAGTCAGACGAAAAAAATCAGTATACTCGTCCCGCATCATTTCTGGCTATGGCATGATGCTATATAGCTAGCAGCGTTGCCACGCTGAATGGCAATGGAATAAAATTAGTTCAATTAATTATTTACTTTGGTCTCACTTGTTGAATATGAAGGAATTATGTAGCACAAGGCTCTACAAATAAATTATGAAATTATTAATGTATTAATACTAACCTACCATGTATTGTAAAATGATCTCAATGTTTCTAGTCTGTATATTACGTACCTAGGTACATTTATATATTTTAGTTTTAAGCTACGCTGAAAATACGTATCTAAATAAAAATAATAAACCTTACCCGTTTGTAGATATTCCTCGATAATATTAGTTAAGTAAATTGAAAATATTATATATACCTATATATAGGTATTTAAACTATCATGGTCATTAACATTACGATTAGAATGTTCGGGATATTTACCATGTAACATTATTTTATCAAGTCTCCGACAGCGCCGAAATATCGGAGACTCGATAAAATAATGTTAGATACATGGTAAATATCCCGAACATTCTAATCGTAATACCTATATATATATATTAATACTATATACTTATAATACTAAATTGAAAGTGCAGAAACTAGTTAGGTACCCTACCTTAGGGTACCTAATAGATTTTTAATATAGGTAGGTACTTAAGGGTACTACCTAATAAATAAGATTGTGACGGATTGAGTAAAATCTTAAATTTTTATAAAAATAAATATTTCCTTGATGTCTATATAATATTATTCATACCTACTAGGGTCATTAATATTGATTCTTATGTAATAAAAATAAAAAAATGTACCTATCTAATAAAGTATAATATCAAAGAATGTTGCTTTTTTATTAAGATAGATGACGGAATATCCACTTTGGCCATTAGCAAATAAGATTACTGCTCACCATGACCTAATCAAGATCCACATTTCCTATACCGTTTCTAATTTTTTTTCACGCCTCGTCATCCAAATACTCGGGTATGCCCTCGAAAGAATAACCCCAGGACTCTCTACGGAGTCTTTATAAAATCTCAACCGGTTTCATATTCTACTATACTAGTCCTACAAGTCTACGATTTTACCTAAAAGTTTTGCACTTCTAGCTAATCGGAACTATTTGAATTTCGAATGTTATATTTTTTTAAACGTTGCAACCTTCTTATTAATAAAAAAAAACGATTGGCGGGAAATCATTTGTCAATTGTTTTTTATCACACATCAAAGTTCTACGTATGCAACGAAAATGGAATTAAGTCGAAAAGATTTTAGAGCGATGATTTTTTATGATTTTAAAAGTTCTCTCTCTCTCCGCAAGACTGTGCCGCTCGTCTTCAAAATGCTTTTGGGAGAGAAGCACCTGTTTAAGCACCACGAGGCGATGGTTTGCTGAATTTGAGAGAGGTCGAGTTTCTTTACATGACGAATTTCGTGAAGGGCGGCCTTCAACTGCCGTCAACGAAAATAATGTGGCTACTGTTATGCGGTTAATTGAAGAAAACCAGCGGATTACCTATGAGACAATTCGAGGACTATTGGGGATTGGTATGAGTCAAATCCAGAAAATTTTACACGAAGAATTAAATGTTCGGAAACGTTGTTGTCGTTGGATCCCTCATGAACTGACAGCGGAGCAGAAGCGGGCTCGCGTGGAATGGTGCTCACAGATGCTAATGAAGTACGACCACGGACATTCTAATGCTGTTTATGACATTGACACAGGAGACGAAACGTGGATTTATTGTTTTGAACCCGAAAAAAAATAGCAATCTTGTGAATGGGTGTTAGAACATGAGAACAAGCCAACAAAAGTGAGGCAGGCGAGAAACGTTGGTAAAAAAATGATCGCTTTTTTTTTCCTCAGCTACGGGTCCCATCTGTACAATTCCACTTGAAGATCAAAAGAGTGTTAATGCCGAGTGGTATTCTACCATTTGTTTACCCAGGGTGTTAGAAAAAGTTCGCAAAAGACGACCTAAAACCCGCGTTCTCCTACATCATGACAACGCTTCTTCACACACGGCCAACAAAACAAAGTCATTTTTAGCTTCCGAAAAAGTACAACTGGTCACCCATCCTGCGCATAGCCCCGACCTAGCACCCTGTGATTTCTGTATTTTCCCCAAAATCAAAGATTTGATGAGAGGTTTCACTTTTACCAACTTCGAAGAGGCAGTGATAGCGTTCAATCAGCACGTAGAAAACATGCCTTCAGATCTGTGGTCCTCCTGTTTAAAAAAATGGATCGATCGCATGAAAAAATGTTTAAAATGTAAAGGAGAGTATTTTGAAAAGCAATAAACATAATATTTTGGTTTTAACATGTTGTTTTTTTTAAGTTACGCAAAACTTATTGAGCGAAGCGAGCCGAAGGCGAACGGAGCTCTCAACGGGCGACTCAAATTATTTTTCAAACGATTTATGTTAAATTGTTTCTCGGCGAATACTCGGCCGATTTCGGATTTTCTTGCACTCATCAATATCTTACAGAATTACCCAGGTTATTACGATGCCAGAATTTTGAATTTAAACTCGCTTCGCTCAAATATATGCTGCAGCGTAACGGTACGTTTCGCGACTGCGGCGACCTAGTAGTGTGACCTACGTATAATCTCAGAGCAACTATCTATACCTACCTACTACGAATGCTGTAAAGCAAGAAAGCTTCGAGACATACAAAGAATAATATTTTTGGACATTTTCACACAATGGGCATTCTCACAATGTCACCACGTTGATTACGCAACCGAAGCAGGCCAGTAGTAAAATTAAATTATCCATGTCATGTCCATTTTTATTTCCATGGGCATGCGATGTCCGTTTGGATTGAGGAGCTACTTTTCGTATCTTAGTGAAATTAACATACTTATGTACTTATTTAGTAGTAAGTTTAAAAATGTTGTAGGATTAGTCCTCGATTTTGTAGTATAATATTTCAAAAGTTACATCAACATAAAGGTGGCTCCTCAATCAACTGTTTGGATTGAGGAGCTACGTCAGAACTAGGAACATCATGGATGAATGTTTATCAAACTTTGATATGATTTTGTAGCATTTGAGAAAAGTTAGTAGCACAAAGCATCCGAATTTCGGACCTGCGCTGCGGGTTAGTAGATACGACACTACATAATTTAGATCGAAGATTGATATAGGTAGGTACTCGTACATACAATACATACAGTATCGTCTCTTTCCAATTGGGGTAGGCAGAGACTTTGAAATTTCACTTGCTACGATCCTGGCGTAGGTACTTCTTTCACTTTCATTTTTTTTTTTATATTGGGTTCGCCAAATTGACTCCGCCCGCCTGATGGTAAGTCGTGACGACGTCTAGCGATTGTGGGCCAGTCTCACAGCACATAATACTATAGAGAGTGGCCCTCAACTTGACGACCTACTGATGTGCCTCTTCGCGCTCCGCTTAAAGAACCCAGGATTATATGTGGGAGGAAACACGTGCACAGGCAGGGCGTTCCAGGCCACTATCGTTCGGCAGAGAAACGAACGTTTAAAACGTTCGGTTCTCGCGAACATGCTATCCACTGTGTGGGAGTGGCATCTCTGCCCGGCACGCGTTGTAACAACTTTTGACAAAACATCTGTGATTTGGTCGAAGAACGTTCGCCTAGGGTGACCCTTACCAGCCTGGCTATCCACGCCCCACGCCTTATGTAGGTATTAGGGACCAAATTCGTTGCTCTGTGTCGTCACATCGTCAGATTGTTATAAAGAAACTAATAATCGCATAATATTCATTATTTACATACACAATATACGTTGTCGTTTATACGTTTCATAAAAGTACGTTTTTAGCATGCTCAAAAATTGCTCGGAAAAGCATGTCTATATGTACGCACCTTAGTATGTAGCTTGTCACATTAGGACCTTTTTTTATATGGCAACTTTTATAAATAGAATTGGCAGAAAAGAATTGAAGAATTGGCTCAAAAGAAAAAAAGCATTTAGCTTATCACGCAGGAGTGCCAGGCTGGCGAAACTCCTATAGGCAAAGAGTATATAATCACTTCGTTTAAGAGACGGGACTCTGAACAAAAAACCGGTCATATGAAGTGTAATGATATAATAATACCAACCTAACCTCGAAAATTAAAAATGGCAGGTCGTCAATGCAGCCAACGTAGGAGAAAAATAACTAGGGATGTTCTGCATTCCATCGTCTCATAGATAGGTACTATTATCGATAAAATTTTATTTTGAGGTGAAAGAAAATTAAACAAAATATTTTTAATTAATAACACTTCTCTTTTATTACCGTATATCTAAAAGTAGACTACCTGCATAACTTTTAAAGTACCTGTTGGGGCCTGGGTTCTTGATAATTGATTTGAGACTCCCCGACAGTTGAAAATATGATATTAAAATAATTTAAGGTACAAGAGGTTGTGAGAACTTGTGTGTCTTGGTAGATGCTCGTAGGCTAGGTGTCCGGCCTGCGCTCCGTAGTGTGACGTATGGACCGGTTCGGAAGCCTGCTGGCTCCGCCCCAAGATGAGACCAGTATTTGTTGCCTCAACAGTACCTATTGTAATAACTGTTAGTAATTTCCACGAGTTGCTATTCCTATCGTTAGTCTTGCTGCGAGGTATAGATCCCTGTCTAGGTGAACACCTTCTTCCTATGTTGGCTGCATTGACAACCTGCCATTTTTGGAGTTTACTCGTTAAGAATCGATTTTCATATATAAGGCGCCCGGTATGAGAAAAATCCGAGGGGTAAAACCTACTAACAAGTAACGAAAACGTGTCACGTTTTTGGTGCGCACCTCTAGTGCGCAACTTTCTAATTTGGATGTGAGTGTATTAAGATTATTATTATTTCGTTTATTCGCTTATATTCTTATTTAATACATTTTTAAATAGATTTATAAAAAACACAAATACATTTAAAAATATAAAAAATAGTGACCCACCAATAGCGGAGTAGGACCCAAACTACCGGCGGTGGAGGCTAGAGACTGAGAAACCTCCTAACAATACGGCACGTGTCGAGGATAACAGCCTTCTGAATCTGACTCTTGATCCAACAATCTAACGAGAGTCTCTTGAGATGTTGATCGAGACTCTTCGCTATTAATCCGTTTGCTGAAACGACCACCGGGACAATGATCGTCGAGTCTACGTCCCACATGGCGGTTATCTCGAAGGACAGATCAAGGTATTTACTAAGTTTGTCCTTCTCTGCCTTCACGAGATTTTCGTCATGCGGGACGGCGATATCGACGAGCACTGCCCGACGCTGGGTCCCGATCAACCAACACGATATCGGGCCTATTGGCAACAATAGTCCTGTCCGTGATGATTGATCGGTCCCAGTAGAGCAATGCACGACCATTCTCAAGAACTGGCACTGGTGTGTACTTATAGTACGGTACTTCAAACTCAATAAGGCCATATTGAAGAGCAAGTTGCTGGTGGATGATCCTGGCTACTTGATTGTGCCTATGCAAGTACTCGGTGTTAGCAAGATACGAACAACCGGAAATAATATGGCGAAGTGATTCACCAGGACGGTGGCATGCTCGACAAATGTCGACCGTACCGTCCTTCATGATGTATTTCCGATAGTTGTTCGTCTTGATAACCTCATCTGCAATTGCACAGGCAAAACCTTCAGTTTCCCCAAAGAGGTCCCCAAAACGCAGCCAGTTCACCGAAGCGAGCAGGTCTACGTCGGGTCCTGTTAAGACCCGGTAGAACCGCCCGTGTAGCTCCTTACTCTTCCATACGTCCCTACGGTCTTCAGTACCTAGCACCTTTGGTTTACGCCAGTTCTCGTTAGCCAAGGAAAGAGGTGTCAGGCCCTTGTCAACCATCACGACATCGCAATGAATGTCACACCCATTCTGTAGAAAGTAATCTCTCAGACTGCACACTTCACGGTTGTGGAGGTTCTTGGCATTCAAAAAGCCTCGACCCCCCCACTTCCGCGGAATGTACAGTCTCATGACAGAAGATCGTGGGTGTAACATTCGATGCAATGTCAGTTGTTGACGGACTCGCCTATCCAGGGCGTCTAGTTCCGTTTGAGTCCACCTAAGTATGCCAAAGGAGTATAACAATAAAGGTATAACCCAACCGTTGAAAGCCCGCATTTTGTTACCACCGGACAAAGAACTGTTAAGAACTTTTGTCAAGCGGCCAAAAAAACGGTCTTTCACCGATTTCTTAATATCCTCCACCGCTATACCCAATGACTCTGACATACCTAGGTATTTGTATGTTTCGGTCTCGGAGAGAGATCTGAGAGTTATTATCTCAGAAAGTTGTAAATTCGGTGAATTTACTACCTTCCGCCGTTGTACATGCATAACCGCACACTTATCAACACCGAACTCCATCTTAATGGCATTACTAAAAACTTCCGTAGTTTTTAATAATGTCACTAAATCTTGGTGCTTCAGTGTGAACAGTTTGAGGTCATCCATGTACATCAGGTGAGAAATAACCTCACCTCCTCTACGAAACCGATAGCCTAGCCCTGAATCTTTCAGCAATGTGCTAAGTGGATTCAGTGCTAAACAAAACCACAATGGACTCAAACTGTCGCCCTGGAATATACCACGCTCTATCCTTATCAAGCCTTGCGGGTCAGAGGCGTGCCCACCATTACCTGGTTGACGAAGTACTGTGGTCCACTGCCCCATACACGAGACTAAGAAGGATTTAAGAGTCGGATTAATTTTATACAACTCTAAAGTCCTCCTCAGCCATGAATGTGGCACCGAATCATAGGCCTTCTTGTAGTCAATCCAGGCAGTAGAGAGGGCGCCCTTACTCCGCTTGACTTGTTGGCTAATGGCCATATCAATGAGGAGTAGCTCCTTAGTACCACGAGACCCAGCCCTACATCCATTCTGAGCGTTATCTAAGATATTATTAGATACTATGTGCGAGTTTATTTTACTTCTCAGAATAGATGTAAGGAGCTTGTAGATGGTAGGTAAGCAAGTTATGGGTCTATAGTTTTTAGGTTCCGTGGTACTACCTGATTTATGGAGCAGGAAGGTGATGCCAGTGGTCATGAAAGCGGGTAAGGAACCAGACTCAAGGGCTTCTTGATACTGTGTTGCCAAGCGTTCATGCGAGCTCTGAACCCACTTTATCCAAAAGTTGTGCAATCCATCCGGCCCAGGACTTTTCCAGTTCGGGGCCGTACGAATTGCACAACTAACGTCTTCGGAGTCTATGGTAATAGACTCCATGGGTTCGATGATACTGCATTCACGCTCGACGACACGGATCCAGTCGCCCTCCGAATGTTCGACGGGCACCGACCATATGTCACGCCAGAATTGATTCATGGTGTGAGCATTTGGCAGTTGTCCGTCGCTCAAACGTTGTCCAGTTCCCTCCCACTCTCGGTACACCTTCCTTTGGTCACTTTGGAAGATGCGATTCTGCCAGTATCTATTTACACGCTCTCTATAACGACGGATACGGCTTGCCCATGCATACACTTTCTGTTTCAGAAAGTCAATACGTTCCGTGACATTGGCTAAGTATTGCTGGGGACGAATGCCGGTCCCAGCAAATGCCTGAGTCACGAAACGCATGACCCGGGGACGACTATTTCCCCGGCTGAAAGAGATAAGCTTTGCAATGAGAGTCCTAAATGTGCCGATACGTCGCTCGATTCTTGCCTGCCATACGGGAACACCATCCGGTCGCGGTGCACGGTTAACTTCGGGGAATTTAACGCGTGCAACACGACAAGCGGCAATAGCTCCACAGTAAAGAATCGAGTGAGTATCAAGCAAATCACTGCTAGTCCGTAAGTACGGCTCTAGTAATGCATTCAGGGCTCCCATCAATGCCAGATTTCGTTTATGCATTGGCAAACGTGGTAGCCGTGGTCTAGAATAAGGTATAAACCTATACTGCGAGATCACATCTTCCAAAGTACTCCTCAATTGCTCGCTTACCTGGATAGATGTATCACTCGTATCATTTCCCGCGTCTGGTGCGGACTCTGCTAACGTCGCACTTGTAGCAACCGTCTGTGTCACAGGTGACGGTGCTCTCGTTGACACTGGAGCTGTACGAGTAGATAATACTTCCAGGCGTAGTCGATCAAGCACAGATTGATCCAACAACTTACATCGTTGGATAGCCCGCACTTGATCCGATAGTCGTTGGACGGCAACAGTCATTGTTGGCTCAAGAGCCTGAAACAAAGGAAGCATCCTTGAACGGTACGCAGTTAGGTTGGTTTCCCCACCTGTAGCCTCATAATATGCCCGCATGACGTTTTCATTGATGGATGAAGTCCATCGCATGCGGTGCACAATACCACCGGTAGTGGGGACCCTACTCGAAGCTGGTAGGCTTCGGGGCCCCAAACTGCTCGGTGGCCGGCCTCTCCCTCGCCGGCGTACAGGTGTTGGCGACGTCGGCGGAGAGAAATACTCGTCACTTGAAGAGCTCGACGCCTCAGCGAGCACCTGTGTCAGCGATGTGCGGTCCGGTGCCTGCGAGGCGGAGTTTAGTGACGAGTCCGGGGGTGTTATTTGCGCATTTCTGCTTCTGGCTCTTGTTTGCATCTCACAATCACTTCATATTGTTTGGCCATTATATTGAATGTGATGTTGATATTTTTGAATTCATTGAATGACATGTGTCAAATCTTCGTTGCATATTTTGTAGACTATGTTTATTGTTCTAAAGTTCTAAAATATTATAAAATCCTTTATGTATTGACTTTTTGCTGATATTATTATGAAATCTGAAGTAATTGTATAAATTTATGTAATAATATATAAATAAAAATATTAAAATATTTTAAGAATGAAAATGATGTATGAGACGTTCAGAGTTGCCAGTCTTATTGTTATTATTATTATTATTTATTATTATTATTTCGTTTATTCACTACTATTCTTATTTCATACATTTTTAAATACATTTATAAAAAAAAGAAACAAATACATTTAAAAATATAAAAAATAGTGACCCACCAGTAGCGGAGTAGGACCCAAACTACCGGCGGTGGAGGCTACAGACTGAGAAACCTCCTAACAATACGGCACGTGTCGAGGATAACAGCCTTCTGAATCTGACTCTTGATCCAGCAATCTAACGAGAGTCTCTTGAGATGGTGATCGAGACTCTTCGCTATTAATCCGTTTGCCGAAACGACCACCGGGACAATGATCGTCGAGTCTACGTCCCACATGGCGGTTATCTCGAAGGACAGATCAAGGTACTTACTAAGTTTGTCCTTCTCTACCTTCACGAGATTTTCGTCATGCGGGACGGTGATATCGACGAGCACTGCCCGACGCTGGGTCCGATCAACCAACATGATATCGGGCCTATTGGCAACAATAGTCCTGTCCGTGATGATTGATCGGTCCTAGTAGAGCAATGCACGACCATTCTCAAGAACTGGCACTGGTGTGTACTTATAGTACGGTACTTCAAACTCAATAAGGCCATATTGAAGAGCAAGTTGCTGGTGGATGATCCTGGCTACTTGATTGTGCCTATGCAAGTACTCGGTGTTAGCAAGATACGAACAACCGGAAATAATATGGCGAAGTGATTCACCAGGACGGTGGCATGCTCGACATATGTCGACCGTACCGTCCTTCATGATGTATTTCCGATAGTTGTTCGTCTTGATAACCTCATCTGCAATTGCACAGGCAAAACCTTCAGTTATTATTATTATTATTTCGTTTATTTCTTTACATTCTTATCTTATACATTTTTAAATACATTTATAAAAAAAACAAATACATTTAAAAATATAAAAAATAGTGACCCACCAGTAGCGGAGTAGGACCCAAACTACCGGCGGTGGAGGCTACAGACTAAGAAACCTCCTAACAATACGGCACGTGTCGAGGATAACAGCCTTCTGAATCTGACTCTTGATCCAACAATCTAACGAGAGTCTCTTAAGATGTTGATCGAGACTCTTCGCTATTAATCCGTTTGCCGAAACGACCACCGGGCCAATGATCGTCGAGTCTACGTCCCACATGGCGGTTATCTCGAAGGACAGATCAAGGTATTTACTAAGTTTGTCTTTCTCAGCCTTCACGAGATTTTCGTCATGCGGGACGGCGATATCGACGAGCACTGCCCGACGCTGGGTCCGATCAACCAACACGATATCGGGCCTATTGGCAACAATAGTCCTGTCCGTGATGATTGATCGGTCCCAGTAGAGCAATGCACGACCTTTCTCAAGAACTGGCACTGGTGTGTACTTATAGTACGGTACTTCAAACTCAATAAGGCCATATTGAAGAGCAAGTTGCTGGTGGATGATTCTGGCTACTTGATTGTGCCTATGCAAGTACTCGGCGTTAGCAAGATACGAACAACCGGAAATAATATGGCGAAGTGATTCACCAGGACGGTGGCATGCTCGACAAATGTCGACCGTGCCGTCCTTCATGATGTATTTCCGATAGTTGTTCGTCTTGATAACCTCATCTGCAATTGCACAGGCAAAACCTTCAGTTTCCCCAAAGAGGTCCCCAAAACGCAGCCAGTTCACCGAAGCGAGCAGGTCTACGTCGGGTCCTGCTAAGACCCGGTAGAACCGCCCGTGTAGCTCCTTACTCTTCCATACGTCCCTACGGTCTTCAGTACCTAGCACCTTTGGTTTACGCCAGTTCTCGTTAGCCAAGGAAAGAGGTGTCAGGCCCTTGTCAACCATCACGACATCGCAATGAATGTCACACCCGTTCTGTAGAAAGTAATCTCTCAAACTGCACACTTCACGGTTGTGGAGGTTCTTGGCATTCAAAAAGCCTCGACCCCCCCACTTCCGCGGAATGTACAGTCTCATGACAGAAGATCGTAGGTGTAACATTCGATGCGATGTCAGTTGTTGACGTTCTCGCCTATCCAGGGCGTCTAGTTCCGTTTGAGTCCACCTAAGTATGCCAAAGGAGTATAACAATAAAGGTATCACCCAACCGTTGAAAGCCCGCATTTTGTTAACACCGGACAAAGAACTGTTAAGAACTTTTGTCAGGCGGCCAAAAAAACGTTCTTTCACCGATTTCTTGATATCCTCTACCGCTATACCCAATGACTCTGACATACCTAGATATTTGTATGTTTCGGTCTCGGAGAGAGATCTGAGAGTTATTATCTCAGAAAGTTGTAAATTCGGTGAATTTACAACCTTCCCCCGTTGTACATGCATAACCGCACACTTATCAACACCGAACTCCATCTTAATGGCATTACTAAAAACTTCCGTAGTTTTTAATAATGTCACTAAATCTTGGTGCTTCAGTGTGAACAGTTTGAGGTCATCCATGTAAATCAGGTGAGATAGAACCTCACCCCCTCTACGAAACCGATAGCCTAGCCCTGAATCCTTCAGCAATGTGCTAAGTGGATTCAGTGCTAAACAAAACCACAATGGACTCAAACTGTCGCCCTGGAATATACCACGCTCGATCCTTATCAAGCCTTGCGGGTCAGAGGCGTGCCCACCACTACCTGGTTGACGAAGGACTGTGGTCCACTGTCCCATACACGAGACTAAGAAGGATTTAAGAGTCGGATTAATTTTATACAACTCTAAAATCCTCCTCAGCCATGAATGAGGCACCGAATCATAGGCCTTCTTGTAGTCAATCCAGGCAGTAGAGAGGGCACCCCTACTCCACTTGACTTGTTGGCTAATGGCCATATCAATGAGGAGTAGCTCCTTAGTACCACGAGACCCAGCCCTACATCCATTCTGAGCGTTATCTAAGATATTATTAGATACTATGTGCGAGTTTATTTTACTTCTCAGAATAGATGTAAGGAGCTTGTAGATGGTAGGTAAGCAAGTGATGGCTCTATAGTTTTTAGGTTCCGTGGTACTACCTGATTTATGGAGCAGGAAGGTGATGCCAGTGGTCATGAAAGCGGGTAAGGAACCAGACTCAAGGGCTTCTTGATACTGTGTTGCCAAGCGTTCATGCGAGCTCTGAACCCACTTTATCCAAAAGTTGTGCAATCCATCCGGCCCAGGACTTATCCAGTTCGGGGCCGTACGCATTGCACAACTAACGTCTTCGGAGTCTATGGTAATAGACTCCATGGGTTCGATGATACTGCATTCACGCTCGACGACACGGATCCAGTCACCCTCCGAATGTTCAACGGGCACCGACCATATGTCACGCCAAAATTGATTCATGGCGTGAGCATCTGGCAGTTGTCCGTCGCTCAAACGTTGTCCAGTTCCCTCCCACTCTCGGTACACCTTCCTTTGGTCACTTTGGAAGATGCGATTCTGCCAGTATCTATTTACACGCTCTCTATAACGACGGATACGGCTTGCCCATGCATACACTTTCTGTTTCAGAAAGTCAATACGTTCCGTGACATTGGCTAAGTATTGCTGGGGACGAATACCGGTCCCAGCAAATGCCTGAGTCACGAAACGCATGACCCGGGGACGACTATTTCCCCGGCTGAAAGAGATAAGCTTTGCAATGAGAGTCCTAAATGTGCCGATACGTCGCTCGATTCTTGCCTGCCATACGGGAACACCATCCGGTCGTGGTGCACGGTTAACTTCGGGGAATTTAACGCGTGCAACACGACAAGCGGCAATGGCTCCACAGTAAAGAATCGAGTGAGTATCAAGCAAATCACTGCTAGTCCGTAAGTACGGCTCTAGCAATGCATTCAGGGCTCTCATCAACGCCAGATTTCGTTTATGCATTGGCAAGCGTGGTAGCCGCGGTCTAGAATTAGGTATAAACCTATACTGCGAGATCACATCTTCCAAAGTACTCCTCAATTGCTCGCTTACCTGGATAGATGTATCACTCGTATCATTTCCCGCGTCGGGTGCGGGCGTCGCTAACGTCACACTTGTAGCAACCGTCTGTGTCACAGGTGACGGTGCTCTCGTTGACACTGGAGCTGTACGAGTAGATAATACTTCCAGGCGTAGTCGATCAAGCACAGATTGATCCAACAACTTACATCGTTGGATAGCCCGCACTTGATCCGATAGTCGTTGGACGGCAACGGTCATTGTTGGTTCAAGAGCCTGAAACAAAGGAAGCATCCTTGAACGGTACGCAGTCAGGTTGGTTTCCCCATCTGTAGCCTCATAATATGCCCGCATGACGTTTTCATTGATGGATGAAGTCCATCGCATGCGGTGCACAATACCACCGGTAGTGGGGACCCTACTCGAAGCTGGTAGGCTTCGGGGCCCCAAACTGCTCGGCGGCCGGCCTCTCCCTCGCCGGCGTACTGGTGTTGGCGACGTCGGCGGAGAGAAATACTCGTCACTTGAAGAGCTCGACGCCTCTGCGAGCACCTGTGTCAGCGTCGATATGTGGTCCGGTGCCTGCGAGGCGGAGTTTAGTGACGAGTCCGGGGGTGTTAATTGTGCATTTCTGCTTCTGGCTCTTGTTTGCATCTCAATCACTTCATTTTGAATTTAGCCATAATATTGTTGATATTTTCGTAGGTATTTATATGACATGTGTCAAACCTTCTATGCTAATTTTGTAGACTTTGTTTATTGTTATAAAATAGTATAAAATCCTTTATTTATTGACTTTTTGCTTATATTAATTTGGTATCTGAAGTAATTGTATAAATTTAGGCAATAATATGTAAATAAAAATATTAAAATATTTTAAGAATGAAAATGATGTATGAGATGTTCAGAGTATTATTATTATTATTATTCCCTTTATTACATTTTATTACATATTTACTATATTTTTAAATAAACTTATAAAAAACACAAATATATTTAAAAATATAAAAAATAGTGACCCACCGGTATCGAGTACAGTGACCAAGCTACCGGTGGTTAGGGCTCCAGAGATAGGAACTTCCGCACAATACGGGCCGTATCCAACAGAACCGCCTTCTGCATCAAGCCCTTGACCCAGCTGCCTAACGCGAGCCTCTGTAGGTGGTGGTCGAGGCTCTTGGCTATTAAACCATGAGCAGATACGACTATCGGAACAATAATCGCCGAATCCACATCCCACATGTCGACAATCTCGTGAGCTAAGTCCAAATATTTAATTTGTTTATCTTTTTCTGCTTTCACGAGATTCTCGTCATGCGGCACAGTGATATCGACAATTATTGCAAGGCGTTTTAATCGATCTATTATCACTATATCTGGTTTGTTGGCTATAATAGTCCTATCAGTGATAATAGACCGATCCCAATACAATGTAGCATGGCCATTTTCAAGAACTGGGTCGGGGACATACCTGTAATAAGGTATCTCTAAGTCAACAAGGTTATATTTTAGAGCAAGTTGTTGGTGGATAATCCTGGCTAATTGGTTGTGTCTGTGCAAATACTCACCGTTCGCAAGACGGGAAAAACCAGAGATAATATGTCTTAAAGATTCTCCGGGACGATGACATGCCCGACAGATGTCTAGCGTCCCATCTTTGACAATAAATCTCCGATAGTTATTCGTCATCATAACTTCGTCAGTGATTGCACAGATGAAACCTTCAGTTTCTCCAAAGAGATCACCGAAACGTAACCAGGATACGGAAGCTGTAAAATCAACATCGGGCCCGTGTAGAGCCCGATAAAAACGACCGTGAAGCTCTTTGCTCTTCCATATTTCCTTGCGATCAGATACACCTAGTATTACCGGTTTGCGCCAGTTCTCTTTAGCTAGGGAGAGTGGGGTCAGTCCGTTATCAATTGCCACGACATCTCGATGCAGACCCACATCCACCTGCAAGAAGTACTCTCTAAGGTTGCATATCTCACGGTTATGGAGACTCTTAGCGTTTAAAAATCCTCGACCTCCACATTTCCGTGGGATATACAACCTCATTACTGACGAACGTGGGTGGTGCATTCGGTATGAAGTCAATAGACAACGTACTTTTCTATCCAGAGCTTCTAATTCGGTCTGTGTCCATCTAAGTAAGCCAAAAGAGTAAACTAAGACTGGCATGGCCCAGCCGTTAACAGCCCGTACCTTGTTACCGCCTAACAAGAGACTTTTCAATACTTTTTTCAGGCGGCCAAAGAAACGGTCCTGCAACGTCTGTTTCATGTCAGTCTCAGCAATACACAGAGTTTGGGACATACCTAGATATTTGTGGGTTTCGGTTGCGGAGAGCGACTCAAATTGTGTGAAATCCGAAAGACTGACTCCTTCAGATTCCACAATCCCGCCCTTTTTCACATGCATGACCGCACACTTATCTACCCCGAACTCCATACTGATAGCCTTACTAAAAGTTTCAGTAACTTTTAGTAAAGCCATCAATTCGGGGCCATTAGGGGCAAATAACTTTAGGTCATCCATGTAAAAAAGGGGGGATAAAATTTGACCCCCTCCCCGCATCCGATAGCCTAACCCTGAACCCTCTAGTAGCGTACTGAGAGGATTCAGTGCTAGACAAAACCATAACGGACTCAGACTATCGCCCTGGAATATTCCTCTCTCGATCCCTATTGGTACACCACCTCCTAGAATCTGACGACATCCTGGATAAACCAAAACCGTATTCCATTGTCTCATACATGACCTCAAAAAGGTGCACAGAGTTGCATCAATTTTATACAACTCCAGCACCTTTAGAAGCCATGTATGAGGTACAGAATCATACGCTTTTTTGTAGTCAATCCAGCATGTCGCAAGGTTCTTTCGGTTGCGGCGTACCTGCTGACAAACAGCCATGTCAAGAATAAGGAGCTCTTTAGTACCACGTGCCCCACTTTTACATCCATTCTGAGAGATGGACAATATATTGTTGTTTTCTATATGTGAATACATTTTGACTCTCAGAATAGATGTAAAAAGTTTGTATATAGTTGGTAAACAAGTAATGGGTCTGTAATTTTTGGGGTCTGTGGTACCACCAGATTTATAAAGAAGGTGAGTAACTCCGGTAGTCATAAAAGATGGAAGCGACGCTAACTCAAGGGATGACTGGAAGCAAGATGCCAAGCAGGCGTGTGAGCTACGGAACCATTTTAGCCAAAAGTTGTGCAGTCCGTCCGGTCCAGCTGATTTCCAATTTGGTAACGAACGAACTGCACAACCAATATCATCTTCAGATATGGTTATAGGTTCCATAGCTTGTATTGGTTCACACGCCCGCTCTACATCCCCAATCCACCCACCCTGCGTATGACTGACGGGTGTCGCCCAAATGCTTTTCCAAAAGGCAACTGTAGCATCAGCATCAGGTAGACTCCCATCAGTCACATCTGAATCAGGTCGCTCCCACCTTCTGTATACCCACCTCTCGTCTTTTTGGAACAAGCGATTTTGTGTATATCTGTCTACTCTCTTTTTATATCGCCTTATACGGTTTGCCCACGCATAGATTTTCTGCTTCAGGAAATCAATGCGCTCCGTGACCCGTACAGAGTATTCACGGGGACTCACGTTAGTTCCCGCGAATGCCCGGGTCACGAAGCGCATGACTCCCGGGCGTGTATTGCCCGTCCTGAAGCAGTGTAGCTTGCCTATGAGCACCCTAGCCTCGGTAATGCGACGTTCAATCCTGCATTGCCAAGCTGGTACTGTAGGTCTTGGTCGAGCAGCTGATTCTTGCTTATTAAATTTAACACCAGCTACTCGACATACTGTAACAGCCGCACAATACAGGATTGAATGCGCATCAGTGAGATCATCACAATTGAGAAAATAAGATGTTAAAATCGAGTCTAGGGCACACACTAGCGCTATATTTTTTCTATGCGTAGGCAAACGTGGAAGCCGCGGTTTACACTGAATAGGGACAGATCTAAACTCACCAATCGCTTGTTCCAAAACGCTCCTTAATTCATCATTGCATTGGATACTTACAGATGTAGCAGCATCATTTACTTCTTCATTAACTGTTAAGACGGGAGGTATTTCATTTTCTACTGTAGTGGTGTTACGGTTGTTATGTAATGAAGAAGGAATGATACTGTTACATGCTTCTAAGCGTAGCCTCTCAAGTGCGGCGTCATCCAACAGATGACAGCGTTGTATGGCGCGCACCTGATCCGATAGGCGTTGTGCTGTTACGTTGACATCTGGTTCAAGTACCTGAAACAGGGGCAGCATGCGGACACGGTACGCAGTGAGGTTAATTCCTCCCTCTGTAGCCACAAAATATGCCCGCATCACGTTTTCGTTCATAGAGAGACTCCATCGAATGCGGTGCACATTACCACCGGTAGCGGGGTCCCTAATCGAAGCCGGAGGGCCTCGGGGTCCTAAGCCAGTCGGTGGCCGGCCTCTCCCCTGCCGACTTACAGGTGGAGGCGACGTCGGTGGAGAGAAAAACTCGTCGCTACTTGAGCTCGACGCCTCACCATCAGCCACGGTTTCCGGCGAATGTGAGGCGGAGTTTTGCGACGAGTCCGGGGTTGGTAATTGTGCAGTTTGTGTCCTGGTACGAGCTCTAGTCAACATTTTTCAAGCTTATTGTTTGTTATTATATTAGGCTTTTCAGTATGACAGACGTCATTTTCAGCAAAAAAAAATTAGTATATTTATTATTATTATTCCCTTTATTACATTTTATTACATATTTACTATATTTTTAAATAAACTTATAAAAAACACAAATATATTTAAAAATATAAAAAATAGTGACCCACCGGTATCGAGTACAGTGACCAAGCTACCGGTGGTTAGGGCTCCAGAGATAGGAACTTCCGCACAATACGGGCCGTATCCAACAGAACCGCCTTCTGCATCAAGCCCTTGACCCAGCTGCCTAACGCGAGTCTCTGTAGGTGGTGGTCGAGGCTCTTGGCTATTAAACCATGGGCAGATACGACTATCGGAACAATAATCGCCGAATCCACATCCCACATGTCGACAATCTCGTGAGCTAAGTCCAAATATTTAATTTGTTTATCTTTTTCTGCTTTCACGAGATTCTCGTCATGCGGCACAGTGATATCGACAATTATTGCAAGGCGTTTTAATCGATCTATTATCACTATATCTGGTTTGTTGGCTATAATAGTCCTATCAGTGATAATAGACCGATCCCAATACAATGTAGCATGGCCATTTTCAAGAACTGGGTCGGGCACATACCTGTAATAAGGTATCTCTAAGTCAACAAGGTTATATTTTAGAGCAAGTTGTTGGTGGATAATCCTGGCTACTTGGTTGTGTCTGTGCAAATACTCACCGTTCGCAAGACGGGAACAACCTGAGATAATATGTCTTAAAGATTCTCCGGGACGATGACATGCCCGACAGATGTCTAGCGTCCCATCTTTGACAATAAATCTCCGATAGTTATTCGTCATCATTATTATTATATCGTTTATTCATTTCTATTCTTATTTTATACATTTTTAAATACATTTATAAAAAACACAAATACATTTAAAAATATAAAAAATAGTGACCCACCAGTAGCGGAGTAGGACCCAAACTACCGGTGGTGGAGGCTACAGACTAAGAAACCTCCTAACAATACGGCACGTGTCGAGTATAACAGCCTTCTGAATCTGACTCTTGATCCAACAATCTAACGAGTCTCTTGAGATGTTGATCGAGACTCTTCGCTATTAATCCGTTTGCCGAAACGACCACCGGGACAATGATCGTCGAGTCTACGTCCCACATGGCGGTTATCTCGAAGGACAGATCAAGGTATTTACTAAGTTTGTCCTTCTCTGCCTTCACGAGATTTTCGTCATGCGGGACGGCGATATCGACGAGCACTGCCCGACGCTGGGTCCGATCAACCAACACGATATCGGGCCTATTTGTAACAATAGTCCTGTCCGTGATGATTGATCGGTCCCAGTAGAGCAATGCACGACCATTCTCAAGAACTGGCACTGGTGTATGCTTATAGTACGGTACTTCAAACTCAATAAGGCCATATTGAAGAGCAAGTTGCTGGTGGATGATCCTGGCTACTTGATTGTGCCTATGCAAGTACTCGGTGTTAGCAAGATACGAACAACCGGAAATAATATGGCGAAGTGATTCACCAGGACGGTGGCATGCTCGACAAATGTCGACCGTACCGTCCTTCATGATGTATTTCCGATAGTTGTTCGTCTTGATAACCTCATCTGCAATTGCACAGGCAAAACCTTCAGTTTCCCCAAATAGGTCCACAAAACGCAGCCAGTTCACCGAAGCGAGCAGGTCTACGTCGGGTCCTGTTAAGACCCGGTAGAACCGCCCGTGTAGCTCCTTACTCTTCCATACGTCCCTACGGTCTTCAGTACCTAGCACCTTTGGTTTACGCCAGTTCTCGTTAGCCAAGGAAAGAGGTGTCAGGCCCTTGTCAACCATCACGACATCGCAATGAATGTCACACCCGTTCTGTAGAAAGTAATCTCTCAGACTGCACACTTCACGGTTGTGGAGGTTCTTGGCATTCAAAAAGCCTCGACCCCCCCACTTCCGCGGAATGTACAGTCTCATGACAGAAGATCGTGGGTGTAACATTCGATGCAATGTCAGTTGTTGACGGACTCGCCTATCCAGGGCGTCTAGTTCCGTTTGAGTCCACCTAAGTATGCCAAAGGAGTACAACAATAAAGGTATCACCCAACCGTTGAAAGCCCGCATTTTGTTACCACCGGACAAAGAACTGTTAAGAACTTTTGTCAGGCGGCCAAAAAAACGTTCTTTCACCGATTTCTTAATATCCTCTACAGCTATACCCAATGACTCTGACATACCTAGGTATTTGTATGTTTCGATCTCGGAGAGAGATCTGAGGGTTATTATCTCAGAAAGTTGTAGATTCGGTGAATTTACAACCTTCCCCCGCTGTACATGCATAACCGCACACTTATCAACACCGAACTCCATCTTAATGGCATTACTAAAAACTTCCGTAGTTTTTAATAATGTCACTAAATCTTGGTGCTTCAGTGTGAACAGTTTGAGGTCATCCATATACATCAGGTGAGAAATAACCTCACCCCCTCTACGAAACCGGTAGCCTAGCCCTGAATCCTTCAGCAATGTGCTAAGTGGATTCAGTGCTAAACAAAACCATAATGGACTCAAACTGTCGCCCTGGAATATACCACGCTCAATCCTTATCAAGCCATGCGGATCAGAGGCATACTTACCACTACCTGGTTGACGAAGGACTGTGGTCCACCGCCCCATACATGAGACTAAGAAGGATTTAAGAGTCGGATTAATTTTATACAACTCTAAAATCCTCCTCAGCCATGAATGAGGCACCGAATCATAGGCCTTCTTGTAGTCAATCCAGGCAGTAGTAGGGCGCCCCTACTCCGCTTGACTTGTTGGCTAATGGCCATATCAATGAGGAGTAGCTCCTTAGTACCAATAGACCAAGCCCTACATCCATTCTGAGCGTTATCTAAGATATTATTAGATAATATGTGTGAGTTTATTTTACTTCTCAGAATAGATGTAAGGAGCTTGTAGATGGTAGGTAAGCAAGTGATGGGTCTATAGTTTTTAGGTTCCGTGGTACTACCTGATTTATGGAGCAGGAAGGTGATGCCAGTGGTCATGAAAGCGGGTAAAGAACTAGACTCAAGGGCTTCTTGATACTGTGTTGCCAAGCGTTCATGCGAGCTCTGAACCCACTTTATCCAAAAGTTGTGCAATCCATCCGGCCCAGGACTTTTCCAGTTCGGGGCCGTACGAATTGCACAACTAACGTCTTCGGAGTCTATGGTAATAGACTCCATGGGTTCGATGGTACTGCATTCACGCTCGACGACACGGATCCAGTCGCCCTCCGAATGTTCGACGGGCACCGACCATATGTCACGCCAAAATTGGTTCATGGCGTGAGCATCTGGCAGTTGTCCGTCGCTTAAACGTTGTCCAGTTCCCTCCCACTCTCGGTACACCTTCCTTTGGTCACTTTGGAAGATGCGATTCTGCCAGTATCTATTTACACGCTCTCTATAACGACGGATACGGCTTGCCCATGCATACACTTTCTGTTTCAGAAAGTCAATACGTTCCGTGACATTGGCTAAGTATTGCTGGGGACGAATACCGGTCCCAGCAAATGCCTGAGCCACGAAACGCATGACCCGGGGACGACAATTTCCCCGGCTGAAAGAGACAAGCTTTGCAATGAGAGTCCTAAATGTGCCGATACGTCGCTCGATTCTTGCCTGCCATACGGGAACACCATCCGGTCGTGGTGCACGGTTAACTTCGGGGAATTTAACGCGTGCAACACGACAAGCGGCAATGGCTCCACAGTAAAGAATCGAGTGAGTATCAAGCAAATCACTGCTAGTCCGTAAGTACGGCTCTAGCAATGCATTCAGGGCTCCCATCAACGCCAGATTTCGCTTATGCATTGGCAAGCGTGGTAGCCGCGGTCTAGAATTAGGTATAAACCTATACTGCGAGATCACATCTCCCAAAGTACTCCTCAATTGCTCGCTTACCTGGATAGATGTATCACTCGTATCATTTCCTACGTCGAGTGCGGGCTCCGCTAACGTCCCACTTGTAGCAACCGTCTGTGTCACAGGTGACGGTGCTCTCGTTGCCACAGGAGCTGTACGAGTAGATAATACTTCCAGGCGTAGTCGATCGAGCACAGATTGATCTAACAACTTACATCGTTGGATAGCCCGTACTTGATCCGATAGTCGTTGGACGGCAACGGTCATTGTTGATTCAAGAGCCTGAAACAAAGGAAGCATCCTTGAACGGTACGCAGTCAGGTTGGTTTCCCCATCTGTAGCCTCATAATATGCCCGCATGACGTTTTCATTGATGGATGAGGTCCATCGCATGCGGTGCACAATACCGCCGGTAGTGGGGACCCTACTCGAAGCTGGTACACTTCGGGGACCCAAACTGGTCGGCGGCCGGCCTCTTCTTCGACGACGTACAGGTGTTGGCGACGTCGGCGGAGAAAAATACTCATCACTTGATGATGAGCTCAACGCCTCAGCAAGCACTTGTGTCGCAGGTTTGCGGTCCGACGCTTGCGAGGCGGAGCTAAGTGATGAGTCCGGGGGTGGTGGTTGCGCATTTTTGCTCCTGGCTCTTGTTATCATCGTTATTCAGTATCATTATCCAATTTTTTATGTCGTAATACTATTGTTTGGATTTTTGACGATTGACACGTCATGTCAAATCGCATTTTCATTTTTATAAAATAATTGGTTTATTGTTGTTATAACTTTGGAATGTGATTTATAAACTTATTGGTATGTACTGTTATTTAAAAATCTGTATAAATCTGTATAAATATTGGCAAGATAGTTAATAAAAATTTTAAAATTATTTACAGATAAAAATGACACATGAACAGATGTCGAGGGTTGCCAGGTATTATTATTATTAGTGTATTATTATAATTTCATTAAATTGTGAATTTACCCTTTCATATGATATTAATCTTTTTTCAGTTGAATAAACTCTTTTTGCGTATGGTTAGATACTCGTAATAAAGGAGTAAACTCCAGTCGTGCGTCGGAGCTGACACACACACTTTTTTTTATTTTCGAGGTTAGGTTGGTATTAGTTATATCATTACACTTCATATGACCGATTTTTTGTTCAGAGTCCGTCTCACGTAGTGATTAACTGATTATATACTCTTTGGGAGTGCGCGGGCGCGGGCGGGGCACGGAACTAATATGTACGAATAATAATTTTCTTTTTTAGGTGGCGCCATCTGTACCTATCATTCAGAATTATTAACAAAAATGTTTTGTAAGTGACTTCGTGAATAGAAGTGAAAAAGGCAGGCTTAACATTATTTACAATTTTTCAAAACAATAATTAATTTTGTATCGTCCCTCGTTTGAATGGACAAGTGATTTTATTCGTCTTATGACTTCAGTGGCGACGCGTTGTGTTTGCGCATTGCAAAACTCATTGTAATTTATAGATTTTTTTCCGAAATGTAACCCATCGGCCACCTGATGGTAAATAATTACACGCATAATTAGAAATAATGAGAATATTGAGTAGGTACCTACACTATAGATAGATATATATATATATAGACATAGCCCTAATGTTTCGGACCAAACACTAGAGTGCGCTCAAATATGGATTTATAATTATAGGTACAATACATAGGTAATAAACATAATTAAATAGAAAACAGTTGAAAACACCCTTGCTACAACAGTGTTGCTAACATTTAAATTAAAAAAAATAGTCATTATATTTTGACTTGGTAACATTTTCTACCACGCGATTTTGACTTTGTGAATGTAGAACCTCTGTGAAAATTTTCAAAGAAATAATTAGATTCACGTTATTCTAAGTAATATATAATTATCAAAATGTACGGCCAACAACCCATATTAGTGCTGAGTAAGTGTTTATCTAGTTATATGACGATTTAACCATGTTTACGGGACATTTAATTCATCAATGATTTCACCCATTACAGGCCAAAACACAAAACGTGAGTCCGGCCGGAAGGTTCAACTCGACAATATAAATGCTGGAAAGGTAATTCATTTATATTGTTATTTTAAAATCATAATTTTTACATAAAGCTAATGTTTTATTGTATTAAACTGTCAATATTCTTTGTATTGTAGACGATAGCCGATGTTATTAGAACATGCCTCGGCCCTCAGGCTATGTTAAAAATGTTGATGGATCCTATGGGAGGCATTGTAATGACGAACGATGGAAATGCAATCCTCCGTGAGATCACTGTACAGCATCCTGCCGCAAAATCCATGATTGAAATCGCTAGAACACAAGACGAAGAGGTTAGAATTTTTTTACTCATGAATTTTCACATTTCATACCTTTTTTGTAACTAACTAATTTTCACTGTTATCTGAACCTTAATTAAGTTTCATAAGTCCTAACTTCTCAATACAACATTCTTATTGGAGTGTAATCTAATTTCACAGTATACAGTTAGGTAACCATGGAAGTCATCAACTAAGTATCTCTGATAAATTCATTGGTCAATCAATGCCCCAATACCATTGAGAACTAATATTTGTAAATAATAGTTCTCTCAATATTGTCTTCCGTTCATTTCCGACACTATTTTGACACTACAACTACTATATTTTACTACTATCGTTATTAGGACTGTTACTGTTGATTGATGGCAATTATGCACACTAACTATCCAACCAATTGACTACTTGAGTCCTAGACCACTTTACTTTCCTATTATCTTATTTTCCATTAAATTGTACAAGCTCATAGATCTGGCTAAGGCTGCCCATTCAGATGGCCTGTGTGTGTCCTTTAAAGTCATTATAACGTCTTTCAACAGGTTGGAGATGGTACAACATCTGTCATTGTACTGGCCGGGGAGATGTTGGGTGTGGCCGAGCCATTCCTCGCACAGAACATTCACCCAACTGTCATAATCAGGGAGTACCGTCAAGCATTAGAAGACGCTGTGAAACTACTTCAGGACAAGATCTCTATTCCCATTGATTTGAATGACAAAGAAAAGTTGAGGGATGTTGTGAGTATTTGTTATAGTTATATTTAAAAGAAGGTAGATATTGATGTTCAGCCGAATCGCAGTTAGACTGGAAAGCCGACCCCAACTGAGTTGGGAAAAGGCTCCGTGAATGATGATATTTAAAAGAAGGTAGGATGCTAAGGACCCCTATCAATATCTCCGAGGTTTAAACAACCTCATCTGTACATGGTGCACTTGCTGACAGGCAGAAACAAAAATATGCTCACCCCTAATATTTTGACACCACCAACCAAGAATATGGACATAAGTTTCTTGATGTTGGGTTTAAACGATAGGGAACCCTGGTTGAACTTATCTATCTTGTCATGGTGTAGGGTTTATTGTATTAACTTACACATATTGTTTTTAAAATGTAACTATCTATCAACCTCAAAATAATGAGTTAAGAAAAGTAAATTTTGTACTAAGAAAATTAGATTACTATACTGGGTGAAATTGAAATGTGAGCCACGAACACAAAAAAAAACCATTCATTTCATATCATTATCTAAGTTTAAAATATTGTGCTAACGATTTAAGATTTTTTATATTGTAGCTAGCGGTAGCCGCGGTTTCGCCCGCTTAACAAATTATATAAACGTAATAAAAAAAAATTACTAAAACCTTCCTCGAGAACCACTCTGTCCATTGATGAAAACAGCTTGAAAATCGGTGCAGTAGTTTTTGAGATTTTCGCAAGCATACGCGACGGAGGACTTTGTTTTATAATATGTAATAATGATATTATCATCACAAAGATAATGAAATAACCATGTAGATAATACAATTCTATCTCCAACAGATCCGTTCCTGTGTTGGTACAAAATATATTGGTCGCTGGGCAGAACTCGCTGTGGACATCGCTTTAGATGCTGTCAATACTGTCACCATCAATGAGAACGGCCGAGTCGAAGTTGATATTAAAAAGTGAGTAATAGATACCTTTGTTCTGAAACAAATTATCCAATTATGTGTATAGCCCAATAGCAAGCTCAGAGAACAGGAGTCACCATAATATTGTAAAAAAATTAATCCATTTGTAGGGTCCCCTATTCAAAGGGTAAAACGGGGTTCTGTTTGTGTTCCACTGTCTGTCTATCACCAGGCAGTATCTTATGGACCGTTATAGTTAGACAGTTGAAATTTTCACAGATGATGTATTTCTGGTGTTGCCATAACAACAAATAATAAAATATCGATAAAAATAAATATTTTTAATATTTTTCCCATACAACAAACCTGATTTATACCGTTTTTGAAGATAATGCTACAGAACCCTTAACCGAAAGCTACTTCCATGTGGTCTCATTTAAATTTGGTCCCATTTCGGTAATTTGAAGTCGGTTTTATGATTTTATAAAAAACATTGCTTAATTCTTCCAGTTACGCCAAAGTTGAGAAAATCCCTGGTGGTACAATCGAAGAGTCGAAGGTACTCAGCGGTGTGATGTTCAACAAGGATGTGACTCATGCTAAGATGAGACGTTACATAGAGAACCCCAGAATTTTGTTGTTGGATTGTCCGCTTGAGTACAAGAAGGGTGAAAGCCAGACCAATATCGAGATTTTAGGAGAGCAGGTGAGATTCAACAGAAATAGTTTACATACATATTACACATATTATGCATATATCCCCGAAGGGGTAGGCACAGGTGCATTTTGCACAATTTGCCTGTATTTTTAGTCCCACGTAGGGGGCAAGCCTATTGCCGTCACCGGGCACACATATCAAGGGTTATATCCAAAATGGTTGAATGAATTTAATAAAAGTAGCAGCTATATTGTAATTTTGAAAAAAAAATATTTAAACCTGCTGAAATGTTAATAAAAGGCAATAAAATTCTACGTTCCAGCCGCTGTGGGACTCTGAAACTATTTCGGACAAAATAGTTTAAACTAGCTTTAATACCCACGGCTTTTTTTTTTTTAGTATTTTCTACTTCTCAATTCCAGTGGTTAGATCCTTAACTGCTAGTAGATTGTTCTGAACTGATGCCATAAGTCGGACATTAATATGATTGCAAGTTTCGAACTTTCTGTCAACTGATCAATACTCCATTAGGCAAGTCTGCCTAATGGAGTATTGATCAGTTGACAGAACGTTCCTGAAAAGGGAACAGTGGCTGGTTCGAGACCGACCCAAGAGTAAAATTTTTGCAATTCGTTTTTGTTTTCACGGATAATGGTGATTTATGATACTTGAGTTGAGGGACTTCTAGCTAAGTAGTAACCGGTCAAGTTACCAATTGCAGTTGAAGGTTATCCAATACTATGCAGTTCAGACTTAGATGGGTGACTATACTATTTCCATTTCTTTATCTCTCGATGACTAAATAAGTAATGATATCGATCGCATATATTTATTATATTTTGAACAAAGACAACTACAAAACATTCAAATATATTTTTAACTGTCGTCATAATTATTTTCGTTTCATTGTCGAGTACCTACTTATTTTACAACAGCTTTGAAAATTTAAAGAAGTTGGCATTATCAATCAAGAATTAATACGTGTAACATCTTGTAATGAAATATAATATTAGTTAACAAATTTGTACAAAAGTATCCAGCAGTAGTTTAGTTTCTTACATTTTGTAAAAAAATATTGGGTCTGTTATCGTGTTACGTTTATCGATATCTGCATCCCTATCAGTTTCTCCGACTCTGGTATAACCTTGTACGTGCATAAACGTCATATTTTTATAAAATAATGCGTACATAATGTAAAAAAGACGCTCGTTCAAGTTTTCACAGGAGCTGTCATTGAGAGCTTAAAGAAATGGAAGTAGTAGTTCTTAAGATATGAGACACCATGCCTCAACGGATAGCCGTCAGTCCTCAGGTTGCCATAAAATCATCTATGACCCTAACGGCCGGTTTCTGAATTGAGAATTTGAAGTTAAGTATCCATTGAGCATGTCAAATGTCACAATTTGTTCCTGGATTTTGACATTTGACGTGCTCAACAGTTATTGGAACTTCAAATTCTCAATTCAGAGACCGCCCGTAATAGATTTAGACTGGTTGTCACTACAGAACTTCGATATAGTCAATGAGCTGGAGATGGTAGTTGTTTCACAGAAAATATCGAATTGGGAATAGAATGGAAAGCCTGAGTTTGGGAAAGCCTCTGTGAATTGTGATGATGTATGACATTTTGGACAATAAAAACATCAACTTGTTACATTTCAGGACTTTACCCGACTCTTACAACTAGAAGAGGAGCATGTACAGCGTCAATGCGAGGAGATCATCGCCCTGAAGCCTGACGTAGTGTTCACAGAGAAGGGAGTGTCCGATCTAGCACAACATTACTTGGTTAAAGCTGGCATTACTGCTATTCGCAGGTATGTTGTCAAAATTTAAGGATTGGATGCCTGTGAAATAGTTTTACGGTTCCTGAACTGTTCCTATTTACCACAACTATGTAACCTAAGTAACATCCTATCTGCCAGTGACAGTCCTGGTAAAATTGGTTCAGCTGTTGCATAAAATAGCCGAAACAGACAAGAAAAATTTTCTCGCATTTGAAAGAGTTTGCTATCAACTTTCCCGTTTCACTATCTATATTTTACTTTTTAACCGAGTATTTGTAAACATTTTTCTCTAACTTTTCAGCGCAGGCGAAACTGAAAGCGTCTGTGGTTATAATTAACTAGCTGAGTAAGCTTGTAGTAGTCACGGGCTGATCTCCGCAAGACCACGTCTATTGCGCGTAGTAGAGTAACCCAGCTCTGCCCGCATGATATAGTTTTCTCGTTTCCAATTCCCAATATATCTTTTGTCACAAATGTTTGTTTCGGAGTTTGGGCGTTTTCTATGTATATTCATACATATATGTATTTACAAATATATAACTAAGTTTATCCCATAGCACTAGCTTATAGCTTAGTTTGTGAGAATCAATGTCCAAAATCTATATATTTAATACGACAATTTGTGTCTGTCTGTCTGTCTGTCCGTCCGTCGCGTTTTTCAATTTACATACATTTGCATGAAATATTAAAATGTTTTTTTTTTTATTTTTTCTTTTTGAGGCGATACAAAGTTCGTCGGGATAACTAGTATTTATTTATTTAATTGCTAACAGAATCATAGAATGTTTAAATGTCAGATAATTTTGCTCTCCAAGAGGACGGTATCAGATCACTTTTTAAGTTAAGCATGTCACATAATTTTGTTGTACAGACAGATATTAGTGGACTCGTTCCTGGGTCATATAAAATTGCCATTCTGTCCATAGTAACATATTTATGATCGTGACTGGACTGAACTATCAATGAAAAAATTCGCGCGTTTTTTTTTCGGTTGGATTACTATGAAAGATTCATGTTTCAAATTCAAATGAGATTATTGCCCGCTAAAATGTCTCTGAACAAAAAAGAGCAACTTTAGGCGCACTTATGTAGGAACGAACAAAGCGCCACTTTTTGAATAGAAGTGTTGAAAACTATTAAGTATTTTGTCACCAGGCTCCGTAAAACCGACAACAATCGTCTAGCCCGCGCCTGTGGAGCCACCATAGTCAACAGAACTGAGGAGTTGAGGGAGTCTGACATCGGTACTGGCGCTGGCAAGTTCGAGGTCAAGAAGATTGGGGACGAGTACTTCACATTTGTTACTGAGTGCAAGAATCCTAAGGTTATTATTTGTATACTAGCAAAACGCCCGTGACTTCGTCCGCTTTACAAATTATATACACAAAAACCTTCCTCGAGAACCACTCTATCCAATGGTGAAAACTGCATCAAAATCCATTGCGTAGTTTCAAAGATCTAAGCATACATAGGGACTGACATACAGCGGGAAGCGATTTGGTTTGATCATATCCTATGTTAAGATTAAGAAAGCAAGTTTCCTAATAAATATATAAATTGTTTGTGATTTTGTAGGCGTGTACAATCCTCCTGCGTGGTGCTTCCAAGGATATCTTGAATGAGATTGAGAGGAATCTTCAGGATGCTCTTCATGTTGCCAAGAATTTGGTAAGTTTTACAATCAATAAGTACCACAACCAACAAATAGCCGGGATTAGTAAAAAATTTTATAATAAAACAAGACTGAATAGAAATGAATAAGAGACAGCCCTTATACCCTAGGGAGTCGCTTTTGCTGACCTATTTTGAGGAAGTGGAACTGTAAGCATTCGTCCCAGATCTGCCCTGGTCAACGTAAAGCAGCAGCTATGATCTTTTATAACTACCTTCATACAAACTGACACTCAAAATCTGATTTCATAGCGTTCTCAACAGACCTACTGCATATAAAATTTGATAGAAATCTGTCGAGCTGTATCGGAGGAGTATGGTAACTAACACTGTGTCACGAGAATTTGATGTATAAGATGTATATGTGTATGCAGGTGCTGAACCCGCGACTAGTGTGTGGCGGCGGCGCGGTGGAGATGGCCACGTCTCTGGCTCTCACGGCCAACGCGGCGCACAACACGCCATACCGCGCGGTCGCGCAGGCACTCGGTGGGTTAAATTACTATTACTAGCTGTCCCGGCGAACTTCCTACCACCCTTTAGACTTACCCTGAATTTTCAAGAATATTTTGGGCCCAAGATTGGGAAAATCGGTCAAGCCAAGCGAGGTCTTCCCGTTCCGGTTCCGATCTCAATTCCACTGTTGTTTTTAACTTTTTTTTTTTTTTTTTTTTTTTTTTTTAGTTTAATGTCATAATATTAACGAAGTAGTTTCTGAAAGTAAAAATAAATAATATTAGTAGAAAATGTGTTATAAAAGTGAATTATGTGTGTGGATTAAGTAGGAGTGAACACCTCTGATGATGCCATAAGGCGAAACCGGTCAGAAAATAAAATATTTGTGGAATGGTGTACAAGTGTACAAGTGAGTTTTTTTCAAAAATGTATTGTTGTTTTTAACTGTTGTTACATTTTTTTTTTTTTTTTATATTGATTGCAAGTAGCTTTCTGTTTTTCTTTCTTCCCAAATGGTCCCGTACAGAATATTATTTGGTCCCAGTTCGATAAAAAAAATATATTTTTATTAATAATGAAAAAGTATAATAGCAATTACAAAAACATCTCACATCTCTAAGGACAGACTCAAGGAAAAACAAGTTGAGACTGATACACCCAACCTACGATTTATAGGTAACTGCCAAAAAGCTACGGCTACAAGCATTTCGAAAATCAAAAGGCACAAAGGAACGTGTCGACATAGATTTAAGTTTTATATATAGAGATGGTTTAGTCTAGGAATGACCGATTCGCAGAATGACTATAATATGATCTATAATTGACCAATTCTTGGAACGTACAATTCTATAAATGACTGATTCTACAAGACTGATTCTACAAAAGACTGATTCTACAAAAGACTGATTCTACAAAAGACCGATTCTACAAATGACTGATTTTTCAATTTTATGAACAGGTAAGTAGTTTGAATAGGTAAATAAAATGATATAGGTAAGGATGGGTAAATCATATATTTCAAATAGTTTATGTTTTAATTAAAAAATGGAATTACGGATTGAATTTAGACAGTACAATACTTCGACATGTAGCGAACTTCGAAAACACGTGTATGTATTTTAGGATTAGGTATTTATTATTATGGGCTTTGATGCCTAAGCAATATTTATATTATTATGGACTCTTAGTTTTAAGATATATATCTATGGGCCGTAAATTAGTTTAAAAGATCTGTAACTAGTCTAGCCTGAAATAAAAGTTAAAATAAAAAAAGAAAAAAATAGTAAAATAAAATAGCTCTACGTTTCACAAAATGCGCCGTCTTAGTATTGTGCCCACTTGTGTATCGTAATTTATTGTAATTTCGATTGAAGTTATATCAATATTTTGACAAAGTATATGCAAGAATTTCCTATATTACTGCAGAAATCGGTTCTCTAATGAACGTTGTTTATTTTGGAATAATTTTATTTTTGTAGTTACTGTGTATTTATACCAAAAATCACGATCAAATTGCGATGTTAAACTCAAAAATTGGCCTAATGGTTTAGTTTTTGACTAAATAATTATAATACAATTCAATCATCTGTTACATTAAATGACGATTAAAATATATATCCAATGCTTTATGTATTTTTTTAAACTCAATTAATAAGTATTTTTGATTGAAATACGACTCTGAAATCAACTCTGCGCCCGTTTTTCAATAAAATGCTTGTGGGAAATTGATTACTATAGATCAAATAAGTTATTTTTAGTAAATGTGTTACATTAAACGTCAACACGAAAGCTTGGCCCATTTTTTGCGCATATTCAATAACTTCTAGTTATTACAGACTATGGTAATTTAGGAGCTCAAAATATTAGAAATTCGTGCGAAAACGTGAAATGGCTCTTAAGCGGTTTTGATATTATTGAGGTAGGTATGTGATTTTTATTCTGGTTTCTTGTTAAAAAATGGTAAAAACTCAGTCCACGGTATTGTGGCATTTATTTGATACATTCTATAAACACAATGATTTACCAAACCTCTCACTTGTACTTTGTTGTGTATATATGTACAAATATATATATATATTATGAGGGGTTCGTGGTCTAGTGGTAACCAACACATTGCAAAGGTTAAGCGACATCTACCCAGGCCGGTCTTAGGGTGGGTGACCATTTCTTAAGACTGAGACCCCTCCGTGCCTCGGAGAGCACGTTGTCGCGTCGGTCCCGGTTGTCATACAAACATCTATGGCAGTCGTTAGGGGTAGTTAGAGCCCTAAATCAAAAATCCTCGCGGTCTAACTACAGAACTTCGATATCGCCCATGGGTTGTGAAGGTCAGATGGCAGTCGCTTCACGGCAAATATCGAAGTTCAGCCGAATCGCAGTTAGACTGGAAAGCCGACCCCAACTGAGTTGGGAAATGGCTCGGTGAATGATGAGTATTTATATTATATTATTGTTTCCAGAGATAATCCCCCGTACCCTCGCCCAGAACTGTGGCGCCAACACCATCCGCACGCTGACGGCGCTCCGAGCTCGCCACGCCGCCGCCTCGCCCTGCGCCGCCGGCATCGACGGCGAGACCGGGGAGATCGTGGACATGGCCGTCAAGGGCATATGGGAGCCGCTGGCCGTCAAGTTGCAGGTCCGTATAGTACAACTCACGTGAGAAGAGCGCTGGGTGAGAGTGAAAGAGTGTTTTGCGCATCGATACTTTCGCTCTTACTCACTGTCACCACCATATAGATTGATAAATCGCGTACAGTACAATTTGAAGGTAAGCGTTATTTTTATGTGACGCGACCTGTAGTACTTTTTATAGTATAAACATTGGAAACAACAGTACAAACAATGGGATAAACACGTGAGTAAATATATAGCTGGATTTGGAACGATTGCGCTTCAATTGTTATTTCAAAGTCACTGGCTAAATAAACATTTCGAGTTTTCACAGGGCTTCAAACTCATACTTGTAAATGTCCAAAGTATCCAGAAATTATCGTAAGCGTTAAATAAAAAAATAAAAGTAAACAATTCTTTTTAAGAACAAGCTTTTATTTAAATGCGCAAAAAAAAATAAAACTTTAACTTTAAAACTTTTACTATCAACTTTGTCTGTCCGTCCGTCGCGTTTTTCAATTTACATACATTTGCATGAAATATTAAAATATTCCCTTTTTTTTTTATTTTTTTATTTTATATATATTTTTTTTTATATATGAGGCGATACAAAGGTCGCCGTGATAACTAGTATATTATAATGTCTTTAATTTATTTTTTGCTTTTTTCAAGTTAGCTCTTGAAAGCCCTTTCATTTGATACCCATATTGTAGAAGTGCATAAAATATAATTAGTCCGCCATCTTGAATGAGCCGCCATATTGGATTTAGAATGACGTCACAAGGTTAACCATGTATTGTCATCCAAACCGAATGTGTATACAAGATTTCAGCCCAATCGGATTTGACATACAAAAATTGCAAGTTAAATAAAAGCTCGTAAAAATAATTTCATTTATCACGCTCAAATGTTGCCAAGGGTCTTTTGATGCAAAATGTTAGCATAATTCTTGTATGCTAATGACACCTGTGTGTAAGGGTGCCCTTAACGAAAAATTCACAGCGTATAATAAACTTTAAAAAAAAATCAGCTATCAAAATTGTCTAAAATATCAAAATTTTATTTTCCAGGTTTACAAAACAGCCGTGGAGACGGCAATTCTACTTTTACGAATCGACGACATCGTCTCCGGTTCCAAGAAGAGGGCCGGGAATGAACCCGCTACTCCCGCACAGATGGCCATGCAAGAATAACCATAGCTAACTAAAATTATGTTAATTTTTACTTTGTACTGTTTTTGGGTGAAATCCAAACAAACCAATTTTACATATATAATCACGACTCGATACCCGAATAGGTAAGCAGAGGGACATTATACGCCTAAGTTTTTCCACATAACAGAAACCTTATTGTCGATGGCATCTGACATTTATTAGGGCCTTGACAAAAATATTATTTAGACAAAAGTATTATATTAAAATGCTTAGAAAAGAAAATGAGGATTTTGCCCAAAAAATTACTTTATTAAAAGCTAGTTATAGTCGCTAGGTTGAAGATACTTTCATAAAATGTGCTTTATCTAATGATTTAAATCCTTTTATGAAACCTTTGGTTGTATAATCTTAAAACCAAAAAATGTTGATACAATTTACAGCAAAGCTGGTTCTTTTAACCTGTTTAACGCATAAGTTGCATTTATGCAACACAAACGGTAACAATATCGCCGAAGATGTTGCAGAAATACAACAACGACGGTAGGGACAAGTACTAACTGAGTTTTTGGCGGTAAATAATTTACTGCAATTTTAAGAAAAATACCTTCATTTTTTTTTATAATTTGAGTACATTCGAATAATGTATCGCGATATCTGTTTAGATAGCTTTCATCCTGACCAAACCCCCGAAGAGGCCACACAGGCGGTCAAAGTCCGCCGGTCGTCACTGGAAATACCTTCTGCGTGTGAGCCAGAGACGCCCGGCAAAGGACGTGAGAGGCCGCGGCCTTTGGTCGAGGAATTAAGAAGAAAAAAAGATAGCTTTCATATAATCCTAGTACTAAATGGTTGCCTTAATCAGTATCATCACGATATTATTATAACTACTTAATGTATTTTTCTTTTATTTATATGTTTCGTCTAACGCATTGTGCATTTAAGTTCATTAATTGCTATTTTAAAACTGAACAATATAGTATTAAAAATTTATATAATATTATTTTATTGTTTTATTTTCATTTTATTTTTATTGACTAAACTTATGTTTAACAATATACATACGATATATCCGATTTAATGGAAAATACGAAAGACAGACAGACATATCACACCGATATCCCCGAAAGGGTAGGCAAAAGCGCAACACACGCCCATAATTTGCCAGTATTTTTGGTCCCACGTAATAGGGGGCAAGCCTATTGCCGTCACCGGACACATTAATGGGTTATGTCCAAAATGGCCAAATAAATTTAATAAAAAGTAGCAGCTATATTGTAATTAAATACGAAAGAATACAGATTTAATGGCAAGAGAAGTTGAATATTTTTGAAACTGGACGAGACGCTTATTTGGTAGACTTTCAAATGAATCTGTTAATTTAAATCCGTTTAGAAATCCACAATCTGACGGAACGTCTTTTATGGAGTGATATTGAGATTGATTGATTGAGATTGAGATGCTTAATAGACAGTTTTTGATGGACTTAACATTCATTCGTTTTTTTACGAACGGCACGCTCGCGCCACCCCGGTGATAGAAAACCAATGTGTGTACCTAGCTGTCTACCCGATTATAACAACTGGGTTGATGCTCGGTTTTGTGCAAGTTTCGTGGAGGTACAGTGTGTGTAAGGAGTCTAATTCTATAATACGTATATCGCGCGAAATAGTATTGTAATGGACATTTCTAGTGATACAGCCGGACTATTTGTCAGGGGGGGACAATGCATATATATACAGGTGCACTAGCATTTTTCCCATAACATAGTTTAAAACAAAGTCGTCCGTATGTATGTTTAGATCTGTAAAACTACGCAACGGATTTTTATACGGTTTTCACCAAGAGATAAGAGATGGTACCTACTTGAGGAAAGGTGTTTTAATTTGTCAAGCAGGCGAAACCACAGGCGTCCGCTATAAATATGAAATTAGTATTGTTTCTTCCACGTAATAGTAGGCCTATAGCCGTTAACGGGCACTGTATACAATAAAATAATAATTATTCTGAAATCTGAACTTAAATTGAAAAAGCCAGGACCGATGTATTTGTTCAAACGCCATCTACCGGATTTATGAAACAACAATATAATGAAGTGCGTGAATACATTTCAAAAGGATGTTAGTTCCATAATAATCTACGAGATGTCGCGTTTTTATGAATAGTATGCGATTTCATCACCCTACGACCAATACGAGCGGATCAGCAAAGAAAAATGGCGACTAGCAATTAGTACTAGTACCTTCTTACACGCGCGGTCGCGGCCTGCAATTTTGAAGGAGGTCTCTAGAACGTGGGGGGTGAAACGAAATTTATGACGTATGACTTTAAACCCCCCCCCCTGTATTCAATCCCCTATTACTTGGAACCAACAAAGATACTTGCGCAACGTGAGGTTTATTATACCTCTGCCTACCCCTTCGGGGAAACAGCAGCTATTAATTATACCTATCTGTAGAGATGACCTTAGTGGTAGGGTGGGTTTATAATGAATACTTCCGCGGTTGTGTTTGTTTTACCAAAAGTTAGATAATCAGTGTATCATCGCCGATGGGCAGGGAGCGTGCTGTGAGTGACAGGCGACAGGACAGGTGACACGCTCCGCGAACTTGCACCTCAATTGTTCAACTGATATCTGAATTAAATACAGTTATCGAGCGTGTTTCCATTGCTGTAGGTTAACCCGATCGGCCTTCGCAAATCAGGGGGGAGGTTAGCTACCTACTAGACTTCTCCCTCACTGCGACCTCCTTCGAGAGCATCACTTGCTCGCAGAACTACCACCGTTCCACTTGCTTCCGCTGGAGACCGTGGCTCGTGTCATGATCTCTTGCGATAGTGTCTTCGTCCAGACCTATGAGTTCCTAAAGCGTTGGCTCAACATGTGGACCGTGTCTTCGGGATCCCGATTGGCCACTTTATAAGGTCGGATACCATCCCACACCTTTGGGGGTCGGGATCCAAATTATTGTTTAGTATCTACCTTACTTATTTTTTACATAAGCCCGGACTGCACAATCAGTGTAACACCGGTCCTGACTGTTAGAATTTAACAAAGGATTAAAGAATGGTTTTGAACTTGTAAGTTTACGTTTTAAGCATCACAGTCATGAAATCCTACAAGTCCAAAACATATAAAAATAATTGACGTATTAGGGTTTTCCCAGGGTATAGTCCGAGATGCCCAGGAATTTAATTGGCTGTGCAACAGCGGCTGGCGAGTAAGATTTTGTTACCTTTAATTTTATCGCAAGGCAACGGGTTTCAATTATTTTTTTCAAAATTACAACATTGCTGCTACTTTTTTTTAAATTCATTCGGCCATTTTGGACATAACCCATTAAATGTGCGCCCGGTGACGGCAATAGGCTTGCCCCCTATTACGTGGGACTAAAAATAATGGCAAACTGTGGGTGTGTAATGCACCTCTGCCTACCCCTTCGGGGATATAGGCCTGATTTCTGTGTGTAATTGTCATACGAACATCTATGGCAGTGGTTAGTGGTAGTTGGAGCCATAAATCAAAAATCCGACCGGTCTAACTGCAGAACTTCGATATCGCCCATGGGTTGTGGTCAGATGGCAGTCGCTTCACGGAAAATATTGAAGTTCAGCCGAATCGCAGTTAGACTGGAAAGACGACCCCAACTGAGTTGGGAACAGGCTCGGTGAATGATGTGCGTGTATGTGTGTGTTCCCGGGGCATAATGGAAACGCGTATCGATTGTGTGGACAAACAATAAGCTCCAGTACCGTGACCGCTGAACTAGCAGGTCGCTGAAGTTAGTTTGTCATTGCACTACCGAATTCCGTAGTGGATGGTGACTGGCGCCTGTCGGATTATGCTGAGGTAAGTTCATTTATATTTTGTTATAATTTTTAAGATTTCAGAATAGTACCTACATTCTACTCGTATCTTTAAGTAAGACTACTTGCAGGCCTTTGTCACTCGCCTAACAACCGCAAAAAATACGTGACGTCAGCGACAACTTGAAGTTGTAAATCAGTAAGGGTTGACTCTTGTTTGTGTGTGACACGGGATTGACCATAGAGTTGATATTGAGGCATTAACGTCATAATTATTGGTCAAATTATGCTGCTATATATTTTACTTTACTGGACAAACCTAAAGTTCGAATGATGTTCTCTGTAAACAAAAGAATGTGCTTTAATTAACGTCGGAGTGCAAGTTCTGTATGTAAGTACTGTTCCCTATTCTGTGCTACTAGTTGCTACCCTGTGTAAGCTAAAACTGCTTGTGTTAGGAGTGGGTTTAAATAAGTAGTTTCGTGGCCGGGGATTGAACTCACGATATCAGAACGCAAGTAACGCTTAAACCCTTTTAGCCTCTTGTTACTTGAATACTTATACCTGTGTACTTAAAATTTGTACCTAGATTAATTACATAAGTACTTAGCGTAATATATCTACGGTTGTCAGTTCTACATGGTCACGCCCAATTTGCGGATAGCAGATTTCACTCCATTGAGAGTAGGTAAACTGAAACCCGAAAGCGGCTAACTGATGAAGTAAAGTTAGACCAGAAGAATAGTGCGTAATAGTGAGAAGTCAATAGAAGAATAGTGCGAAATCCAACCAAACTCCTCTCTGCGTCCATCCATCGGCTACCATCAGCTGCAACAGAAAATCTCACACTCGAACTCAGACTTGATAGACACCAGCATTTGCCAATCGCAGTTGAAGATGGATTACAATCAGTCGTGTTAGTTCGTTATATTTAAAAGCTTAGGTCACTGTATTAGGATGGATATTATTTTGGGTATTATTACGATGGAGGTCGTGGAGAATTGGATGACTTTCTGTTCATCTACTTAGAATTGTATTGACTTGAATAGGTAACAAAAGGCTACAAGTATTGAAGTTTATACTTTCGATAGTTGGCACTTGGTGGAACTTATAGTAATACATGATGAACAAACATTTTTTTTGATATGTTTTTGATATAATATGATTTTATAGAGACATTACTAAACGCTTAATCGATGCTTTTCAGGACCAGAAGGCTGGCAATTTTCTGGCCCAAAGAATAAGTATCGCCATCCAACGTGGCAACACGACCAGCATTCTGGGAACCTTCCCAGTCGGCAATGACGCGGAGGATTTTTTAAACGATATTTTGTAATGTAAATATTTTTAGTATATAATTATGTATATTGTAATTCTTATTGAAAATAATTATTATTATATGTATGTATATTTTGATATCAGCATTTGATAATGCTGAAAAGCGAAACCAGTCGGTGAAATGAAATCAAATAAGTTGTGGAATAGTGTGTAGAGTTTTGAACAACGTCACCAAAGTCCTGTTGCAGTACTAATCGATGGACCTTCATGGACTAATCCTTTAACAAGTTCACACAATTCACATTTCACACTTTGTTTGTTTTGTGTTTAGAACAATAGAAAAAAAAAGAAGTTTGAAACAAGTTGTACCTCATGACTTCGAAGTCAGCATTGCGAATACTTCCCGGGGCTACCTACTTGAACCGTTAACATGCATATACTCGTAATTTCAGTATGTTTAAAATTATAAAACAATACAATTGAAACCAACTAAATATGTACATTACCTATTCTAATTATACCTACAAAGAAAGCATCTAAATTCTAACATGCGTCAAAGAATTCCTCCGCCTCGTCGCCGACTGGCAATGTTCCTAGAAGGCTGGCAGCATTGCCACGTTGTATGGCAATAATTAATTTTTGTGCCAAATAGTAACCAGCCTTCGGTCTTGAGAGGTGTCGATCATAAGTTTAGATTATTTTTCGAATAGGCTGCGATCATTCGGACCCCAATTCAGTATGTCTGGGTGACAGGATAGCCTCTTCTACACGCACCTGCTGGGCATGGGTGTTTCGCAGGTCGCCAGTAAGACGGCTTGCGGTGAGGTTAAGTTCACGAGGAAAAGGGCTAGTTATCAAACAAACCTTTAACTAGGTCAATATTGAATAGGATAACGGTGGTCGATAGCACTGACAATCGTGTTATTGACCGGAACGACTACTGCACAGCATTGAATTGCTATCGTGGGATACTGGGCTCACTATTGTTACTGTTTGTAGAGGATTTTGGCGGTTTTCTTTAGTTCTATTCAGTTTGGGTTACAATATCTAGAGCATGGTTAGGTATATCTAATAATAGGTTAGTCTATCCTATGTCGTCAGTCTAGTGCAATCTACTGCTTGATATAGGCTTATTAGCGTCTTCGGATGCCTTAGATATATTAGAGCCTCTTCCGTTTGCTTAACTCGGACTACAGAGATTCTATTTAGTGGTTTGTAACATCTGTCCTTGCTGTTGGAGTTTTGGATTGAATTACAGAGTGGTTTTTATATTGGGTTCGTACCAAATTGACGCCGCCCGCCTGGTGGTAAGTCGTGACGACGTCTAGCGATTGTGGGCCACTCTCGCAGCACACAATACTATAGAGAGTGGCCCTCAACTTGACGACCTACTGATGTGCCTATTCACGCTCCGCTTAAAGAACCTAGGGTTATATGTGGGAGGAAACACGTGCACAGGCAGGGCGTTCCAGGCCACTATCGCTCGGCAGAGAAACGAACGTTTAAAACGTTCGGTTCTCGCGAACATGCTATCCACTGTGTGGGAGTGGCATCTCTGCCCGGCACGCGTTGTTCGGGATCGGAAGGAAGAGGGTGGGATCAGATTGAAGAGATCTTCAGAACACTCGCCGTGGTAAATACGGTAAAATGCGGCCAAGGAAGCTATTGTTCGGCGCTGAGCTAGCGGCTCAATGCTCCCCGTTACCTCCGGACAATCTATAATACGGATAGCCCGTCGCTGCATAGCGTCGAGAGCGTCCAGCAGATACTTCGCGGAGCCGTCCCAGAGGTGAGAGCAGTATTCAACGCAGGGTCTAATCTGCGGTTTGTACAGCAGACACCTCTGGTGCGTCGTAAAGAATCGCATTACCTTATTCAGTACCTATTCCTAGTTTCCGCGAAGCTAGCCCTATACATCTTTCGATGTAGTTTTTATTATTGAGCTCTCGATCTCTGTGTAATTCCCCTCTACCTACCCCTTAGGGGATATAGACGTGAACGTGATTTGGGCCCTGTAGAGGTTGATAAAGTATCAACCTCTACACAGCTTAATTTGGTTAGGCTCCATGGCGTTCCGCCACTGGAAATTCCCTGTGTGCTCACCAGAGGTGCTCAGTAATGGACGTAAGAGTGGCTGCGGCCTTGGAACCTAGAAAAGAGGCTCATGGCGTTGTGTGTCAATATCCTACATTATGTATTTGTGAGAGAGTTCGCCTACTATTATATTATTATTATTTTACAATGTTGTAATCCATCTGAATGAGTGCCTCTGTCGAATTACAATAATTGTTGACATTGTTGTAATCATACCAATTTTTGTGCGTCATTATTATTGAATTGATAAAAAAAATGGTTGGTGATGTTATGTCGTCCTTGGACCACTAATTACATAGTACCTACAGGTACCCGCTATTTGTGTACGATAGTTATTACCTGTCAATGGGAGGTATGAAACTATGAAAGTCAATGTACAGGTATTTCTGTGTGACAATGAGTTTAGACTGTTTCTGGTCGTACTTTCACAGTAAAGTGCATCGCGGGCTATATTCTAGTTAATCGCCGTTTTGATCTTCGAAATGGAGTTCGATTTTTACTGACGCGCTCAGTAAAAATCGAACTGCTGGTGGCTTTTTAGGTTACCTCCGGCGCTCCGCTAAAATCGGATTTCTAGACACTCTCATACCGAACAACGTTTCTTGTCCTGCACCTGGAGCTAGTTAGGAATAACTAGTTCTGCTGTGCGGGACTATCAACTAATCAAGCATTACCTTGAAATTGGCGAAATCATCCACATTTTTAAAGAAAGAAAAGAAGATCTTCGATATTCAGTAAGACAGTCCATATATTTATGGCAATCTCTGAGAAACATAAAAGTTGTCATTTAGTGGCAATAGATGAACTCTCACTCAGGCAAGTACCTACAAGGCAGGTTATTTGTCCTCTAACATTTAATAGGTACATAGACAACCAGTTCAAAGATCGCCAGCACTTGATAGATAGTGTTCACGGTCCGCTACTCAAGCTTCCGTCCATTTCATCAGCTTCCCGTCCACCGGTCACTGTACCCACTACATTTTACTTTTTTTTATTATGTTTACTATTGTAAGTTTATTAGTAATGTTGAATTTAAGTAGGTACCTCTATAGTGTTAATATGATGGCCTTAATGGCGTAGCAGTGAGTGGCAAATACGACCTTTACCCTCCCGGATAGATTTGCTAAAATCTTTTTTTCACTCTGTGTGTTTACATTTAAAAATGTGTTTCATTGTGCCCTTTATTGAAATTGAACGCTTTGAATACAATAGTAGAGTCTTATTTAAAGACGCGGAATCCTTATAAACTTCAACCTGTTTCGAGCTAACCTTTATAAGGTGGCCAATAGTGGTCCTTACCTACTGATTAAACCTTCATAACATTAAGAAAGACACTTTTATACTTTTAGGCGAATTCAAGACGAGCAATCATGAAGAATTCCAGAGCGGTTTTGTTATGGTGTGGTGCTATCATTCGGATCGGAATCTGTGCAGATTTACAAAATGACTACGAGAAGCCTATAGATATCAATCATCATGGGGTAGGTTGTATTTTGTGTTTACATAGTCATAGACTCTCTCCCAATGGGAGACAGAGAAACGAAGACGTCTATTACGTTTAGCTTTTGAAAAACCAAGTCGTTTGCTGTCTAACTTCGGGAAAGAAAGTTAGATCCAAGTCTAGTTCTAGCGTCATATAAATCCCAATGGTATAACAATGGACCCGTGATCGTTATAATAATAGTAATATCGTTTTAGATATTCATTGACACAAATTATTAAACCGAACTTGAGGATAATCCTGACCAAAGTATCGATAGTTGCGGAGCAAGAATCTACAAGTTTGCATGTGAACTGTAGGAGTTACCAGATATAATAGACCCCTTCTACTCTTAACTTATTTGTTGCTTTTTAGTCCAAATATCTAGATTTCACTAAACTACTAGCAGTATTTGAATAATTTTGCAATTTATTTAACAAAATGACATTGATACACGTTTCAGGTGGATTCAGAATCTGACTCAGTCCGAGGTCGTCGAGGAGTTATCGAAGAAGAAAAATACTATAACATACACACGCAATCAGACTCTCGTTTAAACCAACCCTGGATACCAGGACCTTTACCACCTGAAGACGATCCTACTACAAAGATATCTATCACTAATGATGTAAAGGATATTTTACCTATGCATCAAACCACAGAGAGAGTAACTGATAAGCCCACGGGTCGAGGAGCAAGAGCTTCTAACGAAAATTGGATTAAATTACCCAGTCATGATGATCTCCAAAGAGAGCAGTTACAAAGAGAGCAGTTACAAAGAGACCAGTTACAAAGAGAACAGTTACAAAGGGAGCAGTTACAAAGAGACCAAAGAGATAACATTCTAACTCCTCCTCAACCATCAGTAGACTTGATCAATTCTCGAATGCCGAGAGTGAATTTTGTCACACAAAACAAAGCGTTAGAAGCGTCCGAATCTCGTAATGATAAAGAATCTATTCAAAGAGCTGCAAGAACGGATGATATACGAACAGAATTCGTTAGACCCGACGAGGACAGGGAAAGAGAGAGGAAGTACAAGCCAGTGTATCCCAGACAAGCTGTTTATTATCCACCAGTACCGGATGAATCTAGAAGATATTTTTATGATGACAAATATTACCCAGTACCAGAAGATCCGTACAGACGAGATCCTTATTATGATATGGCTGATAGAAGACGGTACTATCCTTACGGAGCTCGCATCGACAGATACGATGACAACTATGATAATAACGTACCTAGGAAACCGAAGAGAATAATATATTACGCTCATTTGCCCGAAGTAGTTCGAACTCCACCAAGTGTAGACTTGAGGTACAGATACTCTATGGACCCTTATCGAAGGTACGATGACGACTTATATGCGAGGACGGGAAGGATCGATTATAGATTTAGAAACAGATATCCTTATCCTCCGTTAAGGAAAGACGACAGGAACTATCGAGACCTTGTGCATGCTGGAACAACAAACAAAGATAAAAAAGTCGAGGATAAAGTAACGCCTACACCGATTTTACCACAAAAAGATGATAAATTTAAACCACAGGTGAATATTAATAGAAATCTTATAAGTCATCAGAATCATGATGGTTTAGATACGTACAATCAGCCTCTTGCTCATAAAAGATTTCCAGATGTAGTCAGACCAGATGATAGTTATCTAAGATATGATGAACCACTATTCCAAGGAACGGTTGAGGACCCATATCAGAGGAAATATTAAAACCACTGTTTGTGGACTGGTTTTCAAACGTCAAGTATTTTTCTCAATCTAAACTAACATTTGAATAGGTCAAAAGATCCTAGTATTTATTTGTAGAATACATCGTAAACATAATAGTTTACGAATCACGTTGTTTCGCTAATAAATGTACTAAAATAACTGACGGCCATGTTTTAATTACGCGGCCGGAGTAAGTGACAAATTGTACAAGTAATAAATCGACCGTTTAATTTAAAACAAGCTGAGGGTGAAGATGAATTTCATTAAGAATTAATTAATGTCATTCTTAAACCGTTTTTGTTTTTCCACGGCGAATAAAAAACATCTGTTGGGGATGTTGAGCGCGACGCGTTTTCTTGAGGTAATTAAGCAATAAATTTTGTGGCTGGCAACATCACGAGGTGGGGGCCAATTACAGTAGTTAAGAAAATGGATGTTCTCTACTCGAGATGCGTACAAACCGACGTGACTAATTAAAATGAGGGCTTAGGAAAAATCCTACGACGTGACAGCTTGTAATCAAGGGGATAGATATTTTTAAACGTTTTTTTTCACTGCTCCTATCTTTCGCGGATTAGTCTGGCAGCGATAAATTACTGGCAATTAAATGTCTTGTTTGGGGGCTTAACAGACGGTTGAGGTTTCGAAAGCTAACCATTTTGTGGGCATAAATCATTTTACAGATTTTCCAGTTGGTATGTATAATTAAAGCATTAGAGTCCGTTGTTTAATAAGAGACTGGCCCTCGTATTCTCGTATGTATACTCGAATGTTTTGGTGATAATCTTGTACATTAGCCATATGACCACAAAATTGTCCACCACACATTAACCGGAAAGCTTCAACATATAAAAATCAGTTTTTCTTAATCAAGTTGAATACCTACGACCATTGTAATTTAATTTTGTAACAGTCATTGTATATACATCGTATAGAGCTATGAATCAATCATTCAACGTGATTTTGGGCGTGTGTTTGTGTAAGATATACTTACTATATTCATATCTACTCAATCACAGTCGGAGCAACTGCTAACAATATAATAAACCTCACAGGACAAAAATCCCTCAGATATGATGTTTAGTAAACAAACTTTAACTCAGTGTGGCCGCAATCGACCCTTGATGACTTGAATTATTTATATGGAGTCTCTACGGTGACCGCAACATGCAGCTAACACTCAGGATATCTTGATAAATTACATTTTTATTCATGTCAGAGCAATGTGGGAGTCTATCGGGAACATTAAAAATAACTAGTTATCCCGACGAACTTTGTATCACCTCAAAAAAAAAAAAAGAATATTTTAATATTTCATGCAAATGTACGTAAATTGAAAAACGCGAGCGACGGACAGACAGACAAATTGTCGTATTAAATATATAGATCACTAAATATTATAAAACAAAGTAACTTCCATTCGTATGTATGCTTAGAACCACGCAACGGATTTTGATACGGTTTTCACCAATGGGTAAAGTGGTTCTCGAGGAAGGTTCTTGTGTATATAATTTGTCAAGCGGGCAAAGCCGCGGGCGTCCGCTAGTGTAATATAAATTATTGTCTGCCAGATATTATTACATCCTGTTAGGCAACCCAATATGGAGGGGCTTCGGGCTGTGGTAACCGTATAACACATTGCAAAGGTTAAGTAAACTGGTGTAACTACAGAACTTTGATAACAATGGTTTGTGGACTAAACTGCCTTGGTGGCGCAGTGGTATGTTTATGCGACTGTCGTCCCTGAGGTCCCCAGTTCGATTCCCGGGGCCAAACCAATATTTGTGTGTTCCACAAATGTTTGCTTCGGAGTTTGGATATTGTCTATGTATATTTAGTACATTAAGAAATAAATAGCATGTTTATTCGCGACTTGGAGAGCGTGATCTCTGATGCACGGAGGGGTCACAAACATACAATCAAATCTATCCTCATAAACGATTATTTTTTGTAGTGTATAACTTTTAACATTGTAATTCTTATCTCTATATTTAAAAATGAATCCCTATTTCCCTTGGTCACGACATCACGCGTGAACGGCTGGACCGATTTGGCTAATTTGGGTCTTAAAATATTCGTGGAGGTTCAGGGAAGGTTCATAAGCAAAATTTCAGGCGGTACGAAGTTCGTCGGGACTACTAGTTGTAAATAAAATAATCCTCTATATATTAGTAGACTAAACGTAGTGGTCACCCTAGCTCGAAGGGTTGTGACAGATGGCAGGTTGCACAAACAGTAGTGATGTCCCCGGGCGATATTCATTATCTCAAACGTGGTCCAACACTGACTTTACCGTAAACTTTGAGATGCAACCCGGTAATTCTATTTGCTAATTGGAACCATGTTAGACGGATAAAGGGTTATTTAATACAATTTGTTGTGAGTTGAAAAATATACATCATATTTTATGGTATTAATTTAATCGAGTTATTCCGGAGTTTTGGGTCTGTGATCCGCAAATGTTTGTACCGAAGGGTAAGTGATATTTTTAACATTTTCATTCTTCTTTTTTTAAAAACGTGTCTCCATCGATGTTCATCGATGATTTCGTCAATGTCAAGGTAATGCTTGTTAATGATTTTTCCCGCACCGAAGAACTAGTTACTCTGAACTAGTTTGCGGTGCGGGACAAGGAAACGTTCGGTATTGCAATTGAGCGTTTGGGCCTGGATTTTTGCCCAGCACCAGAGGTAACCTAAAACGCAACCAGCCACGCGCACCGCAAAAACCCAAGTCCACCCTTAACATACTTACATTTAATGATATATAGAGAGAGAGTAGGAGGAGGTGTTCACACCCATATTGAGTCTACAATGACAGGACTTTTTCTAAAACCGTAATTTTCCGTGGTGACGTGGAGTACCTACAGTGGCTCGTATTTTTTTATGATTATCCGTTTTTTTGTGGTATTTAGAAGTTTTTTAAACAATCATGCTCGTTCCCAATACTATGTATGTTCGGAATATTTACTATGTAACATATTATTGAGTCTTCGATATTTGGGCTCTGTTGTAAGCGACTGATTCCTTTTCTGAAATTGATGACTGTTAATCCGCGATCATGGCGCTTGCAGGACTTTTTTGGCGGAGCGCGTGGCTGGTTGCCTTTTAGGTTAACTCTGGCGCTGGGTAAAAATCCAGGCCCAAACGCTCAAAATGAATGAAAATGGAAGAAGTTACGGTTTTAAAAAGAAGAAGAAGAAGATGGCGCTTGCAACACCGCCGAAATATCGAAGACTTAATAATAAATAATGTTACATGCTAAATATCCTGAACATACTATTTAATAGTAATTTAGAAGGTTTATTTAAAAGGGAAGAGATAAAGTGTACAATAAGAATTACAATATACAAAATATACATAATTATTGACTAAAAATATTTACAATCGTTATCTAAATATCGTTTAAAAAATCCTCCGCGTCATTGCCGACTGGGAAGGTTCCCAGGGAAGTGATTATTAATAACAGTACTTTGTTTTTTATGTACCTACCAATTTGTATCATTCTCTGATCAATCTACGCCAAGTTATAGGTACTTAGGCCCGAATTCACAAACGTCACTATTAGGCGCGCGAACGCTATGCGCTGTTAAAACGTATTGATTTTTCAGCGCATAGCGTTCACGCGCCTCATAGTGTTAGTTAGTTGCGATTACAATATTACCGGACAAAAAAATCCAATTGTTCCAACGAGGCGCTGACTATAACATAAAAGTTCCCGATAAGCGGCACTTATTATGTGGGACCAATATAGGTAGGTATCTACTGGCAATCAGTGGGTGTACATGGGGCACACTAAAAGTTTTGCACTTCTAGCTAATCGGAACTATTTGAATTTCGAATTTTATATTTTTTTAAACGTTGCAACTTTCTTAGTAATAAAAAAAACAATTGGCGGGAAATCATTTGTCAATTGTTTTTTATCACACAACAAAGTTCTACGTATGCAACGAAAATGGAATTAAGTCAAAAAGATTTTAGAGCGATGATTTTTTATGATTTTAAAAGTTCTCTCTCTTCGCAAGACTGTGCCGCTCGTCTTCAAAATGCTTTTGGGAGAGAAGCACCTTGTTTGAGCACCGTGAGGCGATGGTTTGCTGAATTTGAGAGAGGTCGAGTTTCTTTACATGACGAATTTCGTGAAGGGCGGCCTTCAACTGCCTGCCGTCAACGAAAATAATGTGGCTATTGTTAAGCGGTTAATTGAAGAAAACCCGCGGATTAGGTACCTATGAGACAATTCGAGGCCAACAAAAGCGAGGCAAGCGAGAAACGTTGGTAAAAAAATGATCGCGTTTTTTTCTCAGCTACGGGTCCCATCTGTACAATTCCACTTGAAGATCAAAATAGTGTTAATGCCGAGTGGTATTCTACTATTTGTTTACCCAGGGTGTTAGAAAAAGTTCGCGAAAGATTACCCAAAAGCCGCGTTCTCCTACATCATGACAACGCTTCTTCACACACGGCCAACAAAACAAAGTCATTTTTAGCTTCCGAAAAAGTACAACTCGTCACCCATCCTGCGCATAGCCCCGACCTAGCACCCTGTGATTTCTGTATTTTCCCCAAAATCAAGGATTTGATGAGAGGTTTCAATTTTACCAACTCCGAAGAGGCAGTGATAGAATTCAATCAGCACGTAGAAAACATGCCTTCAGATCTGTGGTCCTCCTGTTTAAAAAAATGGTTCGATCGCATGAAAAAATGTTAAAATGTAAAGGAGAGTATTTTGAAAAGCAATAAACATAATATTTAGGTTTTAACATGTTGTTTTTTTAAGTTACGCAAAACTTATAGTGTGACCTACGTATAACATGCCTCTACCTACCCTTTCGAGGAAATTGGCGTCATTTTATGTTTGTATTTACGACGATTTACTCCATTTAAGAAAACCCACGACTTTTCTCAGCCTCATTAATAATAGGAGACCTGTTACAAAACTATATTAATTCATTAACATTAAACCAAGTTAATCCTAAGGATGAAACGTATTACAAAATTACCCTTTGACTCGACAATCTATTACCCAGTTGTTAACCGGGTTCGTAAGTTACAACCGGGTTGAGGCACACCAGTTTACGGTACCGGTTATGTAAGGGTTAGCGACATCACGACATTCAAACTATTAACATGTCAATAACAATTTGCTGAATCGCTTTTATGTTGTTCTTGATATGACGCCAAGCGCCCGCAGGGAAGGGGTTACGCTAGGGCTGTCACGGATAAGTTACGGTTAGTCAAATAATATCGGTTTTTTATTACCTATCTACATACCTTTAGATATTATATTTAATAATTATCACGCCTGTATAAGTTATAAAATTTATTTATAATTATTTTTTATTTTGTTTGACATTTTGTAATAATCAAGGAAATTCAATATTTACATTTAACAAATAATTTATGAGCGAAGAAATTTCCCGATTTTTCAGGTTAAATTTCTTACACTGCCTCCTTGACTTTATGTGTATGTACCCGCATTAAAGTAAAGATATTTTATTATTTTTAAGTGGCTTGAAGATGTGTTAGGGTAGCTACACACATAAGCGGGCCATTAATCGGCAAGGCCGGGCGGTAAAATCGAATATATGTAGATGAATGTTCGGGAATCACAAACCGCTCGGCTGCCGCACATTACCACTCCGCTTGGTAGTTGCTAAACACAGCGAGCCGGCATCAATCGGCAAAGCCGGACGGTTAAATCGAATATATATATGTAGATGAATGTTCGGGAATCATAAGCCGCTCGGCTGCCGCATATTATCACTCGGCTTGGCAACTGCCGACTTATGCCAGTCGGCTTGCGACATTCGAGACGATACTGCGTGGAGGACGCGCGCGCGACGCCCGAATGAAAACCGAATTGTGCCGATCGGCACAAGCCGAACGTAATTTAGTAGTTGCTTTGGGTTGGCTTTTTCATTCTGCAGTACTGCCGAATGGAATGATGTGTGAACCGAATGAACAACGCGATCGGCACTAGCCGATTGAAGTCGAACAAGTGCAGTAATTGCTTCGGGTCGGCTTTGTTGTTCGATAAATACTGCCGAACCGACAATGCCGGCCCGCTTATGTGTGTAGCTACCCTTAGACAGTGAAGTAAAACACCTTTGATAATGCTGAAAAGCGAAACCGGTCGGTGAAAATAAGCAAATCAAATAAAGTTGTGGAGTGTACATTTGTTCATCATGTATTACTAAGTAATTGAGTCAAGCGTATTGCCGTCACCGGACATTGTATAGGTATTATAGTTAAGTACCTACCATAGACAATCTGTAGGTGCTTATTGAAATTGAGTTTCTATTTTTTCTACTTCTCTCCTTCCAGAGATAGTTAATATTTATTTATCAATACATATATCATTACAGGGTAACCTAATTCGATACTGTAGCATATACACATATAATATATATATTTATATATATATTTTAACATACATCATAGAACCACACACTTTCCAAGCAGAGCCATACTTTATGCCCAAATTGTCCCAATTAATAGATGGCGAGCCTATCGCAGCTAAACGGTAAACATTTAGGTGCCAGAGTAGACGTTTTATTAGTCCCGAAACCACTTACCGTCAGATGGGTCGGTTGCTTATTTAAATACCATCCAAGTAGTACATAAACCGGGCGCCACTGAATGCCGGGCGCCACTGGAAATACCTTCTGCATGTGAACCAGAGACGCCCGGCAACGGACGTACGAGCGGCCGCGACCTCGGGCCGCGGAATTAAAAAAAAGTACGAGTAGTACAATAATATATTATGTTATATTCTCACACAACGTCATTAAGCTATAAGCTTATGCTATGGGATCTAGACAACTAATACCACCGCCACGCCGACCAGGCCACCGAAGCAGTCAACTGTTTATAAAGTACCTACATATAGGAAGGTCTATTTCTATAATTTAGGGCCAACATATACCTAGATTTATTTAGATGTAATCTTAAGTAACTAACTCTCTTGGAGTAATTAAAAACATTTCTAAGACAACAAAAAAACATGTATGATGCTGGTAGAGTTGCCTTGAAGTATTCTAGTTGTAGTTAATACTCTTTGGGCAACACTTTGTTCCAAAACATACTGCGACAGCCCTAAAAAGTCAAACAGATGTAAAGTTAAGGGTTGTGCTGTCTCGGGACGAACCGGACTGGCCGGGAAATTGATAATTTTCACTCAGCTTAACAACGAACTCGTTATTTATTCATACACAAGATATGATCCCTGACCGATATTAATATTAATTAGCCATTGTCCCGGCGTGTCCCATCACTAAATTTAATACGGTATTGTGGAGTTTAAATAGTTAGGGATTAGGATAGACTTGGGCTCTATTTACTTAATTAGTTTGGGGAATTGGTTGAGTTCGGTTAGTTGTGGGATGATTAGAATTATTTAGCTTGTCAAGTATGTTTATCAAAGTATATATTTAGAGAAGGAATACTCGACACCAGACAATACACCAACCCCGTCTAGCCCCATTCAGGGAAAGCCTATCCGCAACAGTGGACGTCAAATGGGATGAGATGATGAAGTTTTACCAAAGTTTTGGTGTTAAAAGGACTAGTCATTATTGTAATATTTTATATTAGATTTTGTTTCTGATTGATTACAAATATTACTCAATCGATCAATCAATCATTTATTTATTGCTGAACACAGGTAAATTATTACAAGGTTATCATAGATGATACAGGAATTTAGATCCGCTGTGCTCTGCCTCACCGAGCATGCAATATTTATAGGACGATATAATAATGTGTATTAGAAATAATTAGAACAATGTCAAAATTACAAAATAAATTGAATTACAAATGTCAATAATTATGTAAGCTACATTTGCATTTGCTAGCGTACATTTGTATAAAACTCCCTACATCCATTAGTAGGCATTTAAGTACATGAAATAAAATAAATCTAACTACTTTGCAATATTCCGCCACATGCAAATTACCCAACTCTCGTATTTATTCATGGACAAGTCCGCCCTCCAAACCTACTTAGGCCGAAAGAATAGAGAAATAATTTTGAAAATAGAATAAATATGAGAGTTCTGTTATCGTGCAAAAAAATAATAAAAAACCTCGACACGTGTTTCGCTCCCAACCAGGGGCATCATCAGGAGATGTCGATGGCTCGGCGCACGGCGACCGAATCGGTCAAAATTTGCATGTGGCGGAATATTGCAAAGTAGTTAGATTTATTTTATTTAACTATGGACTTCCGAAAAGTAACGCCTGATAGTATTAACTTTAAGAACAAGAAATACATTTTTATGATAATGAAATGTCATCATTAACCATTGAGCTTTTATAGATAATATTATGTTAGTTCGAAAGAACATCGCTACAAAGTATGCAAACAGTCTTCATTCTTATGTTGACGACAGAAATTCTTCTTAGAAACCGAATATTCGATTTTTACACAACCTTAAAGGTTCTAATAAAGTGTCACATAAACATGTATGAACAAGACAGTGAAGGTTTAGGGTTGCCACACGACTAAAGATCAAGTATTTGGGGCACTTTCTTAATTTCGTTGAAGACCTATTAGCCTTTGCTCTATTTTAGTGTAGCCTGCAACGCCCTGCCTGCGCACGTGTTTCTTCTTGGGTTTTAAACCAGAGCGTGAATGACTTAATTGCTAGACGTCGCCTTGGATTACCGTTAAGCGGGCAGCTTCACATTAGTGACCTAAATATTTAAAAAAAAACCGGCTAAGTTATCTGATCCGTTATAGTTTTCCTTCAAAGTTCATTCATTATGCGGACTATCATCATGATTTTTTTCAGATTGTTCGAGGTAACCTTTTAGATTATAGAGCACATAATATTTTAACAAAAAAATTCACTTTAAAGTTGAATATCTCGCAAACGCACAACTATATTAAAAAATTGTCTTAGCAACCCAATGTTTTCTAAATACCTATATAATGATACCCCACACGATGGGGTTGAGGAGAGAAATTTTTTTTTTTTCATAATTATATTGTAGCACTTTGTCTGAATAGTAAATACACATATCCGTGCAAAATTTCATCTTTCTAGCACTAACCGTTTGGGAGAAAAGACGAGGATGAACGGACATGTCGAAAATCTGCTACCAGTGTGATGTATACCATACTGACACAGTAACTTCGGTTTCAAGATCCTACTGCCGACCTATAGTAATATTATGAATGCGAAAGTAGTAAGTTTGTATGGATGTTTCGATTTTTGGATGTATGTTCTATTTAACGCGAAAACTGGATAAATGGTTTTAAATGCAACTTTCCAATAGACACATACATCAAAATAACGCTTAAGCAACATACTTTTAATCCCTGTAATATGTTCCCATTGGAAATTGGTAACGGGAAATCTATTTGAAGCGGGTGGAGCCACACTAGATAAATATTAATATATTTAAATTACTTGGTAACCCTGAATAAAATGCGAATCCGGTTCCAAGAACATGGCAACATTGTCGCCAGTGTCGCACTTAATTTATCGTGTGACGCATCTGTTTATTACTTTTGTTATTAATTGTTGTGTTTTATTACCGACCTCCGATAATAACCAGACTTAAAAAAAAAGAAGTTCCAAGTTTGAAAATCGACATGCAGTGTGGGCGCCAATTTTTTGGAGTTTACTCCTTAAGAATCGATTTTCATATATAAGGCGCCCGGTATGAGAAAAATCCGAGGGGTAAAACCTACTAACAAGTAACGAAAATCGTGTCACGTTTTTGGTGCGCAACTTTCTAATTTGGCTGTGAGTGTATTAAGATTATTATTGTGATACATTTTTATTCTCAGCTTTTATGCTGGTGATAACTGCATTTACGGGCATCAACCAAGTAAATGCAGCGTGTAGTGTGTTTTAAGATGTAGGTGTTGTGTATGGTGTTGAGGTTTCTGTTTCATCTAGTTGCATAAACTTTCTAACTATTCTACATGTATTTAAGATGGCTGCTTTTTGGAGAGTAATGTATATTGTTTCTTTTAGGTCTATTAATTTAATACTATGGTGGAGCAGTAACTTTAATATCTGGGTATTGTCTTGAGAAATGATCATGTAGTTGTTTTCTGTATGTGGTCAGGTCTGTTTCTAATTTTGTGATGTAGTAGTAAGTACGCATGATAAATATGTTAACATCTTTACTCCATCTCATGCGTACTCGGGGTTTTCCAGCTTTAGTGGACGCAGGTAAGAAGGTATTTACCTCCTGCGCAACATTTAAAGTTGGGGTTAGTGCTTCTCGAGAATTTTCATCCACAGAAGACACAGGTGTTGGGTTATATGAAATAGTAGATGGACTGAAAGGTTCTACTATTGAAAGTGATGAAGTTAAACTTATGTTATCTAAATTATCTGTGTGATTTGTGTTGTGTTGGTTGGCTGTAGTATTTTTGTCGGAGGGAGCCCGCCTATTCAACTCCTGTCCGCTGACGGTTCGCATGCTGTGACACCCAGCGTCAGCTCCAGGTGTGCCCCGGCGATCACCCCCGGGAAGCGTTCCTATACGTTTACTTCTTAGATTCATCTCCATAAATGGGTTCCCAGAGCCATGTTAGCCGCGCCAGTAACATGAATATCGCGTGTCCGCCCCCACGTGAGTCAGGTGTTCGACTCGGACGTACGGTTGGATTATAGGGGGCTTATTATTATTATTATACTCATTTATTCAAATTATTCTCTTAACATAATTGTTTTTACAATATTTATATGAAAAATTACATATAATATTATAAAAAAATCCATGTCAGACCACCACCAGTAGCGGAGCAGGGCCCAAACTACCAGCGGTAGAGGTCACAGACTGAGAAACCTCCTAACGATGCGTGCCGTGTCGAGGACGACAGCCTTCTGTATCTGACCCTTGATCCAACAGTCTAGCGAGAGTCTCTTGAGATGTTGATCGAGACTCTTCGCTATTAGTCCATTTGCCGAAACGACTATCGGGACAATGATCGTCGAGTCTACGTCCCACATGGCGGTTATCTCGAAGGTCAGATCGAGGTACTTAGAAAGTTTGTCCTTCTCTGCCTTAACGAGATTCTCGTCATGTGGGACGGTGACATCGACGAGCACCGCCCGGCGCTGAGCCCGATCAACCAACACGATATCAGGCCTATTGGCAACAATAGTCCTGTCCGTGATGATTGATCGGTCCCAGTAGAGCAATGCACGACCATTCTCGAGAACTGGCTCTGGTGTGTACTTATAGTACGGTACCTCGGACTCAATAAGGCCGTATTGGAGAGCAAGTTGCTGGTGGATGATCCTGGCCACTTGATTGTGCCTATGCAAGTACTCGGTGTTAGCAAAATACGAACAACCGGAAATAATGTGGCGAAGTGATTCACCAGGACGGTGGCATGCTCGACAAATGTCGACCGTACCGTCCTTAATGATATATTTCCTATAGTTGTTCGTCTTGATAACCTCATCTGCAATTGCACAGGCAAAACCTTCAGTTTCCCCAAAGAGGTCACCGAAACGCAGCCAGTTCACCGAAGCGAGCAGGTCTACGTCGGGTCCTGTTAAGACCCGGTAGAACCGCCCGTGTAGCTCCTTACTCTTCCATACGTCCCTACGGTCTTCAGTACCTAGCACCTTTGGTTTACGCCAGTTCTCGTTAGCCAAGGAGAGAGGTGTCAGGCCCTTGTCAACCATCACAACATCGCAATGAATGCCACACCCATTCTGTAGGAAGTAATTCCTCAGACTGCACACTTCACGGTTATGGAGGTTCTTGGCATTTAAAAATCCTCGACCCCCCAACTTCCGTGGAATGTACAGTCTCATGACAGAAGATCGTGGGTGTAACATTCGATGCAATGTCAGTTGTTGACGGACTCGCCTATCCAGGGCGTCTAGTTCCGTTTGAGTCCACCTAAGTATGCCAAAGGAGTACAACAATAAAGGCATTACCCAACCGTTGAAAGCCCGCATTTTGTTACCCCCAGACAAAAAACTATTAAGAACTTTTGTCAGGCGGCCAAAAAAACGGTCTTTCACCGATTTCTTAATATCCTCTACCGCTATACCCAATGACTCTGACATACCTAGGTATTTGTATGTTTCGGTCTCGGTGAGAGATTATTATTATTATTATTAGTGTATTATTATTATTATTATTGTAATTAATAATGAAGGCAATGTTGATCTAATTAATATTAAAAAAAAATGATAATTGTTAGAATAATAATTACCTAATTTATACAAATTTCTAATGAAATATTTGTGCACATCTAAAATTGACTATTGTGAAAAGTTTAATTAAAATATTTCGCCGATTAATTATAATTAATGTATATAAAATTGAATAAATGTAAATTTATATATGAATATTATTTTTTCATTAATTTGTGAATTTACCCTTTCATATGATATTAATATTTTTTCAGTTGAATAAACTCTTTTTGCGTATGGTTAGATACTCGTACTTAAGGAGTAAACTCCAGTCGTGCGTCGGAGCTGACACACACACTTTTTTTTCTCTTCATCTCTTTAGTTCTCTGTAGCACAGAATAGGGAATAGTACTTACATACAGAACTTGCACTCCGCCGTTAATTTAAGCACATTCTTTTGTTTACAGAGAACATAATTCGAACGTTAGGTTTGACAGGAATGTGCCAGCATAATTTGACCAATAATTATGACGTTAATGCATCAATATCAACTCTATGGTCAATGCCGTGTCACACACAAGAGACAACCCTTACTGACTTACAACTTCAAGTTGTAGCTCACGTATTTTTTGCGATTGCTAGGCGAGTGACATAGGCCTGTCTGTAGTAACTAAACATTTTAACTAATTAACTAACAAACTCCTTTTCAATCGACTTCCAGAATAGAAGGAGGTTCTCAACTCGTTGGTATGTTAGTTTTTTGTTTGTTACTTCATATCTTTGGACTATGTGATTTTAAATGAAAGGTACTACTTTCGAAGTAGCCCCATTACGATTTGGTCCCATTTCAATTTGGTCCCATTTCGATTTGGTCCCATTTCGATTTGGACCCATTTCGATTTGATCCCATTCCGACAAATATTTGGTCCCATTTCGATTGGGTCCCATTCCGAGAATTATTTGGTCCCATTTCGATCGGTCCCATTCCGACAATTATTTGGTCCCATTTCGATATGGTCCCATTCCGACAATTATTTGGTCCCATTCCGACAATTATTTGGTCCCATTTCGGTAATTTTATGTCGGTTGTTGTGTCAATTTTTGACGTGTAATTTATAGAACAGTTCTCTTTGAGACAGTCTTGAGAATGCCTCGTGAGTAGGTGAAACATAAAAGTCATCTCCCCAAGAGCATATAAATTTCATGGCCTCAAAAGGATTAAAAGATTCAAATGCACAATTCGTTTTTGAGTTTATTCAGAATTATCCTCAACATACAGCGAATATCAAAAAGTTTTGTGAAGATTTGTTTTATGTCGACGTTTATAATGTCTTCTATTTAGCGAAATTAGTGCAATTATATAAAAAAATCAACATCTTACCCCATTGTTTTATCATGGACTTTCGCCAGGTAACGCCTGATTCCATTCAATATGTGTAATTTATTGTTAAAGTCCGTTGAAAATGAAATTTAAGGAAAAACGAAGTAAATAATAAAATTATACAAATTTTCTATAACATGAATTTTGTTTTATACTAGTACTATAAAACAAATTAACGGTAAACAAATTAAACTTCTGGCAAAATGTAGGTGAGTAATACACCTCTACCAACCACCTCGAAGATAGAGCCGTGATTATACACATGAAGGTTTGTATCAAATCAAGCTCTGTCGGATCGGATGCTTATAGAACGTCATGATAAGTATAGTTCCAAAGGATATTACGCAGTCGAAATTAAAAAAAAAGCACATGATCCTTATCCAAATCGAATCGCAAATAAAACAATGCGACCGACACGTATGTTGCTCTACTACGTTTACCGTGTCGCTGTCGCTAGCGAAGGTGATGTCTCTCCGATACGGCTGATGTACGCGGCCGGCAGCGATCGGCGGCGGCGCGGGCGCAGCGACAAAGCCGCGTGCCATTAACTGATATGACATGACTATAAAGTAACCTCACCGTGGGATGATGACGGTGGATATGCAAAAAAGATGCTCCACTAACAACAGTTCTAAATATAATACTTTATCTTATTTCTTTTAAATTAACCTGTACGCCTTTATATAATTTCGATTTCGATTGGGTTCGGATCAGAAGGCGTCTACATTACTTTGCCATATCGTTCTACCTTAGTCTAAACGCTTAGGTTAAAGAAAATATCAAATTTAATCTTCAAAAACCAAAATATGTAGAGAGTTTTCTCTGACAGAGACGTAGCAAGACCTGGATGCATACCACGAAGACTGGCTTAAGGTGACACAAAACTGGGCACTTTGGAAGGACTTGGCCATTGCCCAGCTGTGGGATGACACAGACTAAAATAATAAAAAAATAAGTAGAGCAACTTTCCCTTAAATACAAGTACATCACAATATTTCGCACGGTACACACATTACGGACGATCATTTCACATTATATTACGCTCGCGATGTGTCGGACGCGTTTTTGCGTGAACCGGGTATCGAACCCGTGTCGATGGAGTCCAGTAACCATAAATATGTCGTGCTAAAGCGGCTGGCCACTAACATATCAATTGTTTTTACGACCGCAATTTTTAATATTTATTGAATAACATTGAGTTATTTCAAATATTATTAGTATTTCATCTATTCCTACAGGGTAGGGTTCCCAAGTCACCTGCTAACAGAAGGACGAGGCTCTGACAAGAACCCTTCCGCCACCGCAACGGCAAGTTCTGCAGTTGCAAAAGAGGAAAATATTATCTTTGTTCGAAACCAGTTTCGAAGATTATTTCCTTGACAAGAAAAGATATTCAATGTGCCTGGAGACGGTCCCTACTATAACATAGGGCCTACAATGACTGGCGAAATGTGGATGTAGTGAACAAAATGTGGATACACATTCGCGGAAAAATACGTCATTATGCGGTCATACGGAAAAGTATGTCTCCTGTAGAGTTCTTAAGAGTCTTAACAAGATCTAAAGCTTTATGTGTCCTAGGAACGCAATGCTGTCTTAGGTTGGTCATCAAAACGCATCGGTAAGTGACGTTTATCATCATCATTAGATACAGCCTATTTACGCCAACTGCTGGTCCATAGGCCTCTCCCAACGTTCCTATTTTGGGAGGGTATTCAGCTTACGTATACCACGCTGGCTGGAAGAGTTGGTATAGGGCTCTGTGTCGAGTTTTCTTTTTCTATCAGTGATACCATCTGCTAACCTTCTCGCACCAGTAGTACACGACCTCTGGATGAAATGGGGAGGCGGTTCGTATTATTTTGCTATTAAAACACGGCATGGAATGACGTTATTGATGCATTTTTAGGAATCTGTGCCCAAAGACTAAAACGGGAACCCTATTACTGAGTCTTTGCTGTCGGTCCGTCCGTTGCCCTGACTCCAAGCTGTATCTCATAAACATTGATAGTTAGAAAGTTAAAATTTTCACAGATGATGTATTTTTGTTGCCGCTTTAACAACAAATACTAAAATTTTGAATAAAAGGGGTTTCCATGCAATAAACGTAATTTGTTTTGCCATTTTTATAGATAATGGTATGGAACCTTTCGTGAGCGAGTCCGACTCGCACTTGGGATTTTTTTATGTAAACATCGGTGTCAATCACCGCTTTTTCGGAAACCGAACCAAGTTGTTTACACATGGTCAATGTTCTGGTGACTTCAATTCAACGCTGTGTTGCGATCTTTGGACGGGCGACGCTTTCGTAGGAAAGCAAAGCTTTATTGGCCTATGTCAATCTCCCCTGTAAGTGGTACACCTTCCGATAAACAGACGAAATTCCGCAGCAAATCGCGGGTAACTAGTCAACTAATAAATCAAGAAATTCGTATACATGTAGTTTTAGGTAAGTTTCAGTCGGCAATATGGCGGCGAGTAAAATATAGAGAAAAAGTTGTGATGTATAGTCCCTGATGCGCCATACGTCATAGACCAATTGATCTATATTCCTTGAGGGAAACTGATTTTGATATAGATATATTTATGAAAAACTATAGTTAGGTTAAGTTAATCATGGATGTTTTGGTGAACATAGAAGTTCTCGATTAGGTTCATAGAGTCGCCGCGCCGTCTATCAGTGACACACGCACAAGAAGGTTTGCTTTTTAGGGTTCCTAGTTCAAGTTTCGGAACCCTTATCTGTCCTGGAGACCATGCTTCAAGCCATGGTCTCCAGCGGGAGTGGGTGGAACCGAAGTCAGCGGCGAGGGCACCGCAGACTCATCATCTACACCCAAAACCATCGACCCCCATGATCGGGGACTGAGGACGGCGGGATAGTCACCCGACGCGGGATAAAACCCTACCCTAACCACGTGGGATTCTACTCCCGGACACACAGGTGGCCAAAGTCCGCCAGGCGCCACTGGAAATACCTTCTGGTGTGTACCAGAGACGAATGGGAACAGACGTGGGAGCGGCCGCGGCCTTATGCCACCACAAGGGACCAATGTTTTTACCCTGCTAATCAAACACTGAAATAGAAACGGAAATGTCAATTTAGTGTAAAAAAACGCAATGTATAAACAAAATAAAAACTGACTTTACAATGATAAAAAATACAGTCGAAATGAGAACCTTCCTCTTTTTTGAAGTTAGTTAAAAAGTCACTGATCGAAAAAGTAATTAATCTCTGAATATATTCCACCATTTATCGCACAGTTCACAATTACAGATGAAAAATGAATTATTTGTCAATAATTGGTCTATCTAAGAAAACCAGAGGTCATTCTGATCAACTCCTGTAAATTATTTTTCATTGCAATATGTACCTAATTACAGTAAACAATTTTGCGTAATAAAGCTAGAGAAAATATTCCACAAATTTATTATACAATTGTGGTAAACTAAAACAGTCCTTATCGGAAGGAAATAAAAGTGATAACGTGTACGTTAGTTCAGGTGAAGTAGTAGGGTGGCAATAAATTACTTGTCGGAATCAAGGAGTATTGGTATCGGTCGCGACTGATAAAGGTCCTCTTTCGCACGACCGACTTGTGATCTTACTAGTGTTGGGATAGTACCTGTTTGTACTTATCGATAAATATTTAGCCGTTTTCGACATTATTATAATTGTGCAGCTTGATTTGTGTGATCTTAATGAATTTATCTTAAACGTCGAAAATATGCTAACCTAGCAGGTGATTACATATTTGAGCCGTTTGGGGTTGAAACACTGGGGTCCGAGCGCGCGCGGCCTTTATAGAGACATTGCTAAACGCTTTATCGATGCTGCTCAGGACCAGAATAATAAATAATAAATATGTTAGGACAATCCACACAACGCCATCTAGTCTCAAACTAAGCAGAGCTTGTGATATGAGTACTAGATAAACTGAAATACATTTTTTTTTGTAAATACATACATATTATACATAGGAAACATCCAGACTTCGGTACAAACGTATGTATCATCACACAAAGTTTGTCCCGACCGGGAATCGAACCGGTGTCGAAAGCGGATACACTACCGACCACGCCACCGAAGCAAGAAGGCTGGCTATTTTCTGGCCCAAAGAATAAGTATCGCCATCCAACGTGGCAACACAGCCAGCATTCTGGGAACCTTCCCAGTTAGTAATGACGGGAAGGATTTTTTAAACGACATTTTGTAGTGTATTTTTGTGCATAATTATGAAAATTGTTATTCTTATTGTAAATAAATTATGACCTATTTATCACTATCTTCAAATGTATAAACGGGGTAATTACCACGTATTTTATTGAGTTTCAAAATACATGATACGAGTAACTATCCCGTTTATCCATTTAAAGATAATGAAAGTAGTGATCATAACAGTTTAAAAAGCTTAATGAATTTATTATAGAGGTATAAATACAGAAACCAAAATTCGGGTAAGAAGGAAGGCACAGCTCCGGAGTCCAAAACATCCTTACAAGCACCTTACCAGACGGAGGCTTGACCAACATAAACTTTCCTGGTAATTAAGAAACAATAGGTTCGCTGCCCTATTACGTGGGATTGTATGAGCGACAAACTCACCAGCTAACAGTGGGTGTTATATGCCTCTTTTAACCTCTTCAAGGAAGCAGTCTCTTCAAGGAAATAGGCGAGATTTATATAAGTCATAGTAATATCGATACTTGTGTTACCCTTCACTAACCATAGTTTGTGTTCTCGGCACGTTCTGGTCAGCTGCGGGCCTTTTGTCTGTTTTCTTTTTAATTACTGCCAATAAATAGCCACTCAGGAACTCACCACTATTTAAGATAGGGGAAGACATCGCTCGTGTCTTTGAACACTGGTACGATTTACAATGATACTTGCTCTTCGAGAATAAGTAATTTTTGTTTCTTGTTTTGAATCGCAAATAGTGAGTTAAGGTTTTTATAGTGCAGCTGTTCGTGGTAAGATTACAATGTTTTAGATTAATAATGTAGATGGATATTTGTCTGTGACGTGATGACATATCAATATTAAAGCGTTCTTTAAAGTAGGATTTGCCAAACTGCATTTTTGTTTATGCGGCCTCGGTGGTGTACTCAGCGGAATGTCCGACCTCAAATGTACTGAGTTCGATTAAAAGTAAAAATTTAAATTTTCTTACGGTTCTCGCTTATAGATTAAGGTCAGATCAACTAAGAAAAAGGTTATCGTCCTATTTATTAGCTATCCCACGAGGGAGGAATCGCGGGCATCAGATAGTTTATAATAGTATTTAACCCATTTCTGCTTTTTATTAAATATTGAGAGGAAACATTATAACATAATATTGTTATTGTAACGCATACATAAACCTATAAAAACGCGTACTATAGATTATCCACGAGCTACTGAATTTTTCACACGCAAAAAGTAATTTTTCTTGCCCCTACCCTAATACTGGGGCAATAAAAATAAAAAGACATGAGTAAATGTAGCCTCCAAATGCGGTTGCAATGGCCATTATAAAAATAAACTGTCCCATTTAAAGGGCAAGGCTATGTTTGTACGATTGGGGAATATTGAAGTGACTTTTGGATCATATTGATACGACCAATGAGTGTAAGCATGTACTATTACATATATAGGTTAGAAAATAAGTAGTAATCTCGAGGACCCAAGTTATCTTCACGTGCACGCGGTGCCCCTGCTGATAAACAGACGATAGGCTCTGGCAAGAACAACCAAAGTATTCATAAACGTCATGAGACTCGCCCCCTATTACGTGGTACCGACAGTGACTGGCGAAATATGGGTGTAATACATGCCTCGGTGTAGGTTCGGGAATAAAAACGAGACTCTGGGTGTCGTTGACTAAATTAGCTTGTGGACGGGAAGGGTTAGTTAGGTAAAACAAGGATTAAAGAGAAGAAATGCAATCCTGGTTCCCGAAGTTCCCACATACCTAATAAGCGAACCTCATATACATATTACTTTTTTTTTATATTAAGTAACTAACTATTTTTGTTTTGTCAAATAGCACGCACTTTATTTCGTTTTTCATCTATCAGTATATCTTTTTTATCTATCAGTACAAAATAAATCTTAAAACGCATCTTATTCAAAAAGCATCTTATACCTATTGCTGAATTTTTCACAAGGTCAAAACAACCCTCAAGCAATAAAAGATTCGAAAATGTTGGTCCCATAATGCACTTATATTGGCCATTAGAAAAAAGTAAAGTGTCCCATCAAAAGGGCAGGGCTGCATTCAAGAGCGTTACTGATTCGACCTCGGTACCAAAGAGTCCCAGTGTGGTGATCGCGTTGGTGTTTTATTGATATTTTAGCTGTGGAATGATTTTTCGTTGCGACTATGAGTCTCGAGGGGAGCGACCGTTACTATTGATGGTAAGCGGTGACGGACTTAGACTTACAAAATATATTTCTAAAAGCGTATTTTTTTTGAATTGCCGCGTTTACTTTCAAATTTCCTGGACGTACTGTTTATTCTATAAGAATAATATTTTCTAAAAGCGTAATAAGTACAGAAAATTGCAATGATGTATAACAATAATTAAGTTATTAAGACGATTGCAAGTTATATCACACACAAACTTGAGAAGTTTATGTGAGATTGTATCCCCGACTTCATGACGGCCTAATAAAAAAAACATTATTTCACAGAAATATTAAGCTCGTTTAAAAGTAATCAAGAAAATACTTCCTATGAGAGTTATTAGGGCTCTTCATTTCTATTAATTTTAATACAGTCTCTGATTGGTTATTATTATGCTTTGGTCGTTGATAAAAGAAAAACAATTATTATCTACCTAGTTCGGCCCCCTCTGATATAGGACATTCCGATATTTGCCCGCCGCATATCACGGACCTCTCTCTAGATCAGTAGCATGTCTCAAATATTCATGATAACGACATGAGGTACAGTAAAACACGATTATGATTGGGCTACCTTTTATAGTTGTGGTTGGTGCTCTGCGGTAAGTTTGAGTCATTTGATTGATACTTTTTGTGTGCTGTATTCTTAAATTTTCAGAAATATTATGTTACCAGCTGTTGCCTGCAGCTCCGCCTGCGTATTATAGTTTTCTTGATCACCAGTTACTAATTTATTATGTATAGCTGTTGCCCGCCTGCGTGTTACTTCAGATCGACATAACTTTTTTATTTATAAACCGATTGAAATAAAACAAACCTTAAATGTTAAGTTGAATAAACCACAACGCATTACTGAAAACTACATGCAAATCGGTTAAGCCGTTTCTGAGCTTAGCGTGTGCAAACATTCAGACTAACAGACAAACATTCTAAAAACCATTGTTTTGGGTTCTATGGCGTTTTTAGTTTCTGTATTATATCTTCGATGTACAGACATCGACGACTTATAATTTTATTTTATGTATTGATAAGTAGTATTAAATTATTGAAATTAGGTTTGAGTATTTGTATCCCCTTGCCACCAGGTTACTTAGCCAGAAGTCAGGAAACCTTCTCAGTCAGTAATTAACTTTATGATTTTCTACACGAATTTCTATAAATAGTTTTTGTATTTGTAAAAAACTAGTACGGTGTCTTGCGCGGTGCTTCGCGCCGCACCACGCCATAGGTTTTGGCCTAAAACTTTTGACCCCTTAGGGCTAGGTCAAATTTTCGATTTTTGGCTTGCCTCCAGATCGAGGGCTATCCATACCTCATATCTCTGCACTGGGCGAACCGATATTGAAATTTTTTTAGACTATCATTTATTTACCAATTAAAATATACATAATAGTAGATGAAAATACTATTACACTTACCAAAAACTATAGTATACACATTAAAATCTACACTATATACATGCGTCAAAGAACTCCTCCGCCTCGTCGCCGACTAAAATAAATTTCACATAATTAATTTGGTCCCATTTCGGTATTTTGAAGTTGGATGTTGTATCAATTTTTCACGTGTGTTTTACTGTCTGATAATGTGTTTTCGTTGGAATTGAGAACGTTAAAACTATCATATGGAATTTCAATTTAAAACCATAAAAAATAAGTACTTATTAAATAGCGGTGACTATATTTTATTCTAATTTATTAAATACAGTATCAATGTGCAACTGACAATAGTCATGTCTCAACACAATTCGTATTTCAATGTAAGAAAATATTCACCTTTGTAACAAAAGTTCGAAGTGTCAGCCAATATATTTGCGGTCAGTTCACAAGTAATGTGACCAGAGAACAAAAGATAAAAATACACGAGTCGACATGAGCTTCAACAGATATTGTCAACGTCGTAAATCGAAATTCGATAACACCACAATGTGCCAAGAAATACGCACAATATTGTCACCCTATTGTTGTTTTATTGCTTGCATGTACATTGCTGTCTACATTTAAAGTTGTTTATAAAACAGTAATGTATTATTTTGATTATGATTTGTTGAGTCATTAGTAAATAATATCAATTTTAGCTACTGGAAATAATTGAGAATGGCAATAAACTGTTGCTTAATTAAGCAGGTATTTAAGTTTACAGGTTTTTTAGGGTTCCGTAGTAAAAATCTCGAAACCCTTACAGTTTCGTCATGTCCGTCCGTTCGTCCTCACTTTTCCTCCTTCCATGAAACTTTGCATGGACATGTATATTAATTACGCCGACAAAGTGATAAAGTAAAATTTAAAAAAATAAATATTGGTGTAAAGTTGTGATGATATTTTTTTCTCGTGTCTACTCCATCGTGTGGGGTATCATTACACAGGTCTTTTAAAAACATGGAGAGGTTGCTTAGATAACTTTTTAATAAAAGTATCCGTTTGCGAGATATTCAGCTTTGAAGAGTATATTTTCGCGAAAACAGGGCGTTCCTCCTTCTAAAATCTAAACGGCTGGCGTAAAGAACTTGAAAAAAATCATTGATGGTAGTCCAACTTTGAAGGAAAACTATAACGGATGGTATAACTCTGTTGGTTCGAGAGTTATAGAGGCTTTTATAGGTAACTACGGACCCCTATCTTATGCGTGGCTCGACATGCATTTGGCAGGATTTTTTCGTAAATAAGAACAGAAAAATCTACCTTTGTTTCAATTGTTGAGTCGCAGTAAACAATTCTTTGACATATAGGTATATATGTACTTACATGCTATGCCCTATTCTATGATATAGGAACTTACCTACTGCGGTTAGGCTAAGATGACTGAGAAACGCCGTGGTTGTTAATTTTGTGGGTCACCACATGTTGCGAATAATAGGTAGGATATTCTTTCGGTGACAGATGGTTGTCCGATAACGGATTTGCCACTGTCTAACCCATAGGGTATTAGGCATGACGTAGTGTGTGCGTTACACAGCATTCCATAAAACCCTCTCTTCGCTCTATTGTCACCGGTGATAAAATCCGTTGTACCTATCTCACGTTGAGTGGGCATCCTTGTACGACATCGCGCGTAAAGTACGCAGCGGCGCCCGCGCATACAATTTATGCGCCATCGCCAGTGGCCGCGTAGATAACCTGATAGATGATACTGGTCGTATCGTGGCGGTTTTCTTAGACTTTGATAATATTTGATTGTGGAAATCTAATATTATCAAACATTTATATGATCGCAATAGGTAATTCATTTGTAATATTCCGGTTGTTTTATAATATTCTATTATTATACAAGACAGATGAAAATGAAACTGTTTCCAAATAACAATATTTTTAGCACCAAATATGTACAACGATTGGAAAATGTAATTGAACAATAAATAAATTATTTGGTGTATAAAACTTGGGTACCTAATTTACTTATAAGTTATAAATTGAAATGATTATTTTGATTGTACTGGTATTTGGAAATAAAAGGCTTATTAATAATATCCTTGCACACGAAAAATTGTGAAGCATTCCACATTTTTAGAAAAGAGATCGTACGTTGCGATTATGTGCATATTTGGAAAAGTATTTTACTATGATGAATATGAATGATACAATACAATACAATATACTTTATTGTACACCAATACAAATACAAAAAAATACAGAAATTAGTTTATCATTAGTATGTACAATTATTGGCGGCCTTGTCACCAAGGGTGATCTCTTACAGACAACCTTTGGATGAACATAAGTAGATAGAAGTAAAATAAAAATATTCAAGAGTTCTGACAGGAAAATTATAGGATTGGAAAGAGTATAGAAATTAAAGAGAAATATATACCTACATAAAATTACACTTGATTAATAATAAGAGTGATATGGGCTATCAACATATCCTGGGCACAAGTCAATCTTATCTTACGTGCCCTCAGTGCACCTGCTGCGTGACGATCGAGGCTAAGACAAGTGCCCGGAAACGACGTCACTCAATTTTCACTGACACTTACAGTGACACTGACATGTGTGGATGCATTCATAGAAAATGTATAAAATAATATTTTGTTTACTGTGTAGGAAGGCTCAATTTCGACACAGTTCAGTATGGGTAGTATATCAGAATAGGCCCCAGCCAATCAAATAAGTCTCAGCAAAAATGATCCTCCATTGACATGGATGCGTTCATGGAAAATGTATGAAAGAATATTAAGCATTGATACTACACTATACCAGTACTGTAGCTTCACTGTGATGTGTGAATCGACCGAGTTCAGCTGAGCTGATATTATAATAATATGCGGCGCGAGCGACGCCAGAAAAAACTACCAGTTTCTTAGAAATAAGAACAAGTGAGTCCATTTGACGCAAACTTCAGAAACTACCTAATTCGTGTTCCCAGCGGTGGGCGAAACAAAGTGTCGTAATTAGTCAATAGGGGAGGACAGGGCACTCCTAACAAGTTATTTGGCAGAGCCATTTCGTCCGTGTTTATTATCCCTACTGTCCCCAACTAATTTATTGGACCCTTAGCACCCCTAAGTTCAGATGGATCACCTAATTTAACATTACCTGGCTGGTATTTTACTGTTTAGTACTTTCGATCTTCATAACTTTTAGTGAGAAAATATATAGACAGGATGTCGACACAGTGGAGTTCGAAGTGTGTTGGCCCTATTCTCATTATGTCATCTTGGATAATGCCTGTAATTATAAAACAAACCATTGCCAGTTGTCGACGAGGCGGAGGAGTTCTTTGGCGCCTGTACCTATATGTATAATGTAGTGTAGATTTTAGTGTGTATACTGTATAGTATAGTTTTTTGTAAGTGTAAATAGTATTTTCTTTCTCTGTTAATTTTCTTTCTTATGTTCTATTGTAAATACCTAAATAGATTCAAGTAGAAATCGTCTTTAAATTTCCAATATATATATATATATATATATATTATACTAGTGGTCGCCCGCGACTTCGTCCGCGTGGTAATTTGTTTTTTTTTCCAGTTCCCGTAGCATCGCGCACTCGGTTTGTCATCGTCGCTTCCTACTTACTGGACACTTATCCTCATATTTTGAACAATTCACACAATATCTTTATAAATTGTAGCCTATGTGTTATTCTGATGTATAAGCTATATTATTGTAAAGTTTCATTAAAATCCATTCAGTAGTTTTTACGTGAAAGAGTAACAAACGTCCATCCATACATACTCACAAACCTTAGCGTTTATAATATTAGTAGGATTATACTTGGACTGTATAATTTCTAATCTAAATACCAAATAAAGTGTCTTTCGAACATAAGTTATTACAATACCGAAATCTCACAGTGGGGTCTGTGTAGTGTAATTAATTTATATTTGTCACCATCTCGAAGTAAAGATGGCGGTACTTATTTATCGGTCACGCAAGACAAAGGGCTCTTTGTAATTACTGGAAAGGACAGGTGGTCCCCTGTGGTGAGATCTCACGGGTGTACTTGAAAATATCCACAACTTGTGAGCACTTGTCTTAGCTAACTTATTTATTATTACATTTTACAGCCAATAAATCTATCCTGTAAATCTACATAGGTTTGTGTAGGATAAACCGTTCTCGTCTCGTTAACTTCTTCACAAAGGTAGGTAGTTAATACTTAAATACTTACTACATACAAATTAACATTGTGCGACAGTGAGTAGGTTTTGAATTTACAATTAAACAGTTAGAAGTACCCATCATTAGTTATAAGTACCTAGTATTATGTAGGTACAAGTAATATATTATATATATATATATATATTTATAATAATATATTTATTGGCTTATAGAATTTACTGTATGTCAGTGAAGTGGCACGTCACGCTTCATGGGAGTAGACCAGTAGACTGCATTGAGCTGAAGAAAGAAGACGAAGAGAGCTACTAACGTAATATCCAAGACATGATGACCTTATTTGGGTAATGGGTCAGTACTCAGTGGTAACACATTTTAGTTTTATTTATGACGTATTCTCACATAAAGGTCTCTTTTCAACATAAATAATGGATCTGTTATATACAATCGACTTTCAAAAAAGGAGGAGGTTCTCAATTGACTGTATGTTTTTTTTTGTTTGTTACCTACTTCCCAAGTGGAAGCTACTATTATTTGGTCCCATTTCGGTAGTTTGAAGTCGGTTGCTGTGTCAATATTTGACATGTATTTTTAAGCATTCTTCATATTGTAATCACTTATTTATTATTATGTGTCTACCTAATATTATTGTAGTAATTATTGGACAAAAAACACTTAAAGCAATGGTAAGTATGATGTTCAAACTTTTTCAAATAATAGCATTATTTTTAGTAAATTATTTTATAAAACTTTTATTAACCAACTTAATATTTCTACTCCCGGTTGTTGTTTTCTGACACATCCTACATCGCGCTAACGATATTTACATGTTCATACCTTAAAAACAACTATGATCTTGCTTCATATTTTGCTGTTCTCTCTGAGGCAGTCTTGAGAATGCCTCGCGTAGAGGTGAAACATATGTCGACGTTTTAATGCCTTCTATTTTAGCGAAAATAATGCTATTATTTGAAAAAGTTTGAACATCATACTTACCATTGCTTTGTCATGGACTTTCGCCAGGTAACGCCTGATTCTATCCAATATTTAAAAATCCCTTATACCTACTTTCCACTTGTTTTAATTTAATTTTTCTAACCAGTTTCGACTCACGGCATCATCAGAGACCTTTATTAAACCATTTCACTAAAGAATGCTAAATTTGAACATAAAAAAGCAACGTGTTGTTGTTGATGTTCAAAATGGAAATTGATTTGAGAATCAAACACGTGGAAAGTACAAGTTTTTTGTCCAATATGTGTAGCAAATTCTACCAAGTGCCATCAATCGACAGTACATACTTAAATAGTCTCAATCTTCAGTATTAATAGCCTATTATGGTGATTCTAAGTATCTTTTAAGTTCCTTGTGAGCAAACAGGGAATTTCTTTTTAGTGGCGCCCGGCGGACTTTGGACACCTGTGTATTCTGTGACGTAGAAATCTGCTTTGAACCTCTGTTGTTTTGTAAAACTAAGTGGATAACTAGTAGGTACTAGGGGAAAATTACTACAACGACAAAAATAAAACACTTAAGTTAGAATAGGTAGGTATACAAGTTTTGTTTAACATTTTTTTTTTCATTAGCATGTAACTTAATCATTTCCTCATAACAATGACAATCTAGCCTTGAGGCTAATAAGTAATTAGATATAACTTAATTTGTTAAAAACTTACAATGTAATGAATGTGTCCATTGGCACTTTTCTTATAGTCTCTAATACATATAATGTAAAGACACTTTGTTCTTGTGTTCTTCAAGGGTATTACTCACTGCACTCCTTCCTTCCTTTCACTAAACTAACTCAAAAGGCTTAGTCCTTTTCAGTCTTCTTACTATGTCCGTGGTGTCAAGGAGCTGGATAGCCTCGACATTAGAATACGTAGGTATACAAATTCAAGTGTTTAACATACTAACAATATCCTTACCAACATGAGAAACATTGCACCAAATATTACTGTAGAAACAGTTATTTAACTACCAAGTTGTCTTGGTGAGCGTTGTGGGGAGTCTGAAGGGAGTGAACGAAGTGTGGGGGAGGGAGGGGGTAGTCCACAAGACACGTAACGACGTCTTCACATTAATTATCTCGGCTGGTCTGCACTGTGATTCTAACCACGCAATCTTTAGTCTGTTTGTTTACTAACTATTCTGGTGAAGCATCTACATTTCGAGATCATACTGGGCAATTTTGCTTTCGTCTGTCTGTCTGTGTGTGCGTTTCAGGCTAGGGTATTTGTTATCCGATGTCAACTAAGGGTGGAATTTGATTTCAAAGTTGAGTATGGTATAAATATGTATATGTACGAGGCAGATTATGAGGTTAAGGGAAATAGGTGTACAAAGTCATGAATAAAAGCGAAGGGTATTTATGTTAGTTGGGTAATTCCTCAAGTTCGTCCCAACACTCTTAAACAGCGGAAATTATATGAATTATCAAATTATGCGCGACATGTTATGTTCCAAAACTTTAATGTTGCTATTATCTTTATTTTTGCAGACACTGTTCGACGATCGAAAATTATTTTATAAGCCAAGTACAATTCAGAAATACCATTTTGAGTAATGAAATGAAGTGAAATGAAATGAAGTGAAATGAAATGATTTATTTATTTGTATAGGTCACTAAATGGCTCTTACAAACGTCAGTAAGTACTTAAAATAAAAAAAGTCATTGCTTCTATATTTACATGTACTGCCAGATTCGCAAAGCAATAAGTAGAACCGAGAGAAAGAACCTGGCCATAAAACTCTCGGTCACTCTTTTTCAATAATTGACTAATTTACACATTTTCTTAAGACTAAAATATACATTGGTCTCGTGTCAAAATCAAAAAGCGTGTATTATGCAACAAAAAAAATATAGTCACCTAAGTACAAAATGTGCTACAATTACGGCATTTTAGGAGGCGCCTGCACCATGCTCAAGCCAGACACTTTTATCGTTAAGGTAATCAACTGTATTATAATATGCTTTAGTAGATATCCAAATCAGGACAGAAACCATGCGTTAGGTTAGACATTGATCAGGTTCAGTCTTCAGGAAGGATGTTTCAATCACGTGCGAACCTGTGGAACAGAGTTGGATGAAAAGTAGCTCATAAATATGCCATTTGCGTAGTAATTGAGAACGAGAAAACTATTGCATTAGATCTCATTCTAACACTGAACTCACTGTAAGTTTTTCCGACTTAATGAGGTTAGTAGAACTTTACACTTTTTTATTCATTAGACTTCCCTGTTTCATATTTGATTTGTTTTATAATCTGAATAAAAGAAGAACTTTTTAATCTGATCCCACTCTTTCCTCTGCCCAGCACTTGTTGTTCATCCTCGAAGGGAACAACACGTGCTGGGCAGAGTTCTTTCGTCAATCTGTTACAATATGGACAAAATCTTCGCCAGAAATGGGCGATCCAAAAGATAGTACAAAATAAGCCTGGGCACGTATTTTCTTCATTTTACAATTATGGGTACTTTCAGAGCGCTGAATGCTGTATGATGCCAAGGCTTTTATTCAAGAAGGCAGTGTCATTATTAAGGCGTCGTAGAAATATAGTAAAATTAAACTCTAAAAAAGTTTTAGTGACATAGGTTTATGACTATTTAATTCAGATGGATATTTAATTCAGGATTTAACTAATTTGCAATATAGATCAATGAACAGGTCTTTTTTTTATAGTTCCGCGGCCTAAGGCCGCGGCCGCTCTAACGTCCGTTGCCGGGCGTCTCTGGTTACAAGCAGAACTATTCCCAGTGGCGCCAGGTCTAAGCAAATAAATAGACCTACTGATATTTGCTTGTATAGTGATAGCCGTAGATGGGAGGTAGTGACGAGGTCCTCATCAATAATGAGCCACAACCGGCCCATGGTCGCATCGCAGGACATTAGCAAAATTATTCATTGATATTATAGGGTTGCCACTGTGCACTTACAATTTTTTTTGTGGCTGATTAAAACGTCAATTCGTCTCCGAACGTAAGAAAAAGTAGAGTCCGTAGTTTTTATAGTGACTGTGTTTATTTTATTGAAATCCTGGGGAATTCCTTCAAGGTATTATACCCGAGTCTTCGATCAATAAGGCATTACATATAAGGATGTACCGCGCCCCGTTCGGTTTAGTAGGTATGAGGTCGGCATAATATCCCCTCTCAGATTATTGGTAATGGTCTCTGACGTATCAGAATGCTGCAAGTACAAATGTGATTTTATAGGTACTTACCTACCAAAGTTCTGTATCAAAGGCGTTGGTTGTACTCAGCGCTTTTGATACGAAAAATTAAGACGTCAGCCGACTCATTGAATTTAGTACCATGAAGATGATTTTTTTTGGTTCAATTTAAAAACATTAAAAAAATAATCAATATATTGTCAACCCTATCGCTACAAGCGGTGTCAAGAGTGTCCGTAAATTATTTGTTCAAATTTAGAACAGGATCGGTTAAACGTTTCGGGGCACCAATAAGTAATATAACCACCAGTTCCCGATGACCTTCCCCCATCTTTATTCTTACGTCAAATCACTAACATTATGTGTCGTTGGTATAGAAATTGTGGGTCTTTTGATTCTGGTGGATGTGATACTGGATTGCAATTACTCGGACGGTCCGTTCAGTGACAAATGTTTATGAGTTTGTCACTTATAACGTTTGCAACAAGGGTTTTGTACAGGTTTCGTGTCCCGGACCCGCCCGAGGGACACATGAGTCGGTGAATTAAGTTTAATGATGTTTTAGATTGATGTCTATGCGCATATTTCGTTTCAGGTTAATTGTTGAACTAAATTAATGGGTGGTTTGTAATTTGTGTTTGGGAGAACTACATTGATGAAATATCAACCAGTGCTTTAAAGAGAGTGTTCTAATGTTGACCTATAATGTTGTGATTCAAAGAAAATTTAGTACCGTTGTGATTTATTTATGAATGAAAAATAGAGCTGATTGAATGGATGACCGTAAGATCTGAGAACTGTATGAATGAATGACCGTATGATCTGTTTAGCTAATTTAACTTTATTCTAACTTTATTAGCGCCTAAAATTTGTGGGGTGATACGTAGATAACGCTGAAAAAGCTTCTAAAAACTACATACAATGTTTTGGAATTGGGTGTTTTTATTCTATGTAAATATTCTTAGTATATTATTTTTATAATAATAATAATACATATTTTGGACGTTCTCACACGTCATCTAGCCCAAACTAAACCATAAGCTTGTGCTATGGAATCTAGACAACTGATAAACATACTTATATATTTCTAAATACATATACATATAATATATAGGATCACACAAATATTTTGTACATTATAATTCCTATTGTAAATAAATGTATTATTTTTCTATGTATTTTTGTATCTTGAAGGTTGATTTACTCGAAAATTACTGTTATAAACCTATTCGTACATATACCTACTGCCAAAGAAGCAGTGTGAGGTAAGAGAACAACAAAATGGCACCATAAACTAGTTGTTGTGCCGAATGACATTACTGAGTACGTGTCTACAGTGTGGGGCCATGAGAATCGTTGTTAATGAGCAACGTAAAGCGTGAACCTTTTATTTGGTAAAAAAAAAAATAAACGCTAAACCTATAGCCCTCCGGTTATTGGATGTCTAAAATCAATGTTAAAATCAAAGTCTTCACATTACTGGAACGGGACCAAATAATTGTCGGAATGGGACCAAATTATAAGTAACTTTAAAAAAGTTCTTTCACCTAGTCGAAAGATACCTCTTTACATAAAAAAAATACAGTCGATTTCACCTCCTCTTTTCTTTGAAGTCCATGGCCATGTAATTATCGCTGGTTTTGTGGCTTGCCATAGTAAAGTCTATGAGTGTGAGCGTGTCGTTACTGAGCGGCAATCATTCTCTCGTGAACGCCACCGACTATCGCACGTAATTAACCAATGTCCGAATAGTCTTGATGTGCTTCCAATACTAGATGTGACAAAGAAGAAATGTTTTCAACTTTTCCAATTTTCACTCATCACTGACAAACGTCTTTAAACATCACAATAATGTTCTTTTCTCCTGTTACAGATGCATACGGTCTCATACGTACCACACATAGAAAGCCTACAGGAAAAGTCCCAATGTGCCTTAGAAGAGTACTGCCGGAGACAGCATCAGTCGTGATAATATCAAAAATGATGATACCTTACGGTTTCCCGACCTATATTAAACTGATCTAACCGAAACATTATGGCTGCCGTCGCTTAGCAGTCTCTGCCTATCCGGGGGTCCGGCTAAGGTGAAGGAGAAACTCCGTGGATAGGTTTTAGTGGGTAGTACGGCTCGCCTTCCATCCTAGGTTCAGTAGTCCGACACGAAACCTCTTCGCTCCCCCCGCAGCGGGACGGTGAAGTGCCTAAATGCATCACCGACCACGTTAAAAAAACCAAAACATATTGATATCTAGATTTAAATATTGTGCTGCAGTCGTTCTCTCGTCGGGTACCTGACAGTATACCAGTAGAAAATGAAATAATTATCTCATCTTAATGAAAATGCAGTTAATAACTTATTATAAATATATAGGGTATAGTCCGAGACGCCCAGAACTTGAATTGGCTGTGCTATAGCGACTGGCACGTAAGATTTTGTTGCCTTTCATATCAAAATTTCATCGCAAGGCAACGGGTTTCAATTTTTTTTTCAAAATGACAATATAGCTGCTTCTTTTTATTAAATTTCTTCGACCATTTTGGATATAGCCCATTATATGTGTGACCGGGGACGGCAATAAGCTTGACCTACGGGGCAATTCTAGGGGGTTTATTTCCACGTAATAGGTTACGTGGGAATAAAAATTCTGGCAAATTGTGGGTGTGTAATGTACCTCTGCCTACCCCTTCGGGGATATAGGCGTGATATGTGTGTGTGTTTATTTTACTAGGGTAGGCTAATCGCAAAAACGATAGTCTGGACTGGACTCGAACCAGCGACTGTTCGTTTACCAGGAGGAACTTTCTACCGACTCACCAATACACAACTAGCTATTGACTTCGAAACTTGCGAACAATAAAAATCAATGTCAAAAAAAACCATAATTTTTGACAAAAGTTTAATAAATTCTTCTAACGTATCTATTGAGTCTACATCTGTGTTCTAAGTTGGTCGCGCCTTGCCAATATGGCAGCTTCATTAGCTGGGCAGCCAAACGACCTCCTCGGGTCAGGGGACAAGGAAACTCTACTTATTGTATTTTTCCACGACTCGTGATGGAATTGTCTGTCATTTTGTACAACCAAACGAGGAAATAAAACGCACTGAAGTTCGGGAAATTCGTTTTGCTTGATTAGTGTTGTGTTTATCTTAGAACTTGTACGATGTGTGTTTGATCATGCTTTATAAATGGAAGGTTTCTGTGATATGGTGATGAGTTTTGGAGTTTTAAGAATCGATTTTCATATATAAGGCACCCGGTATGAGAAAAATCCGAGGGGTAAAACCTACTAACAAGTAACGAAAATCGTGTCACGTTTTTGGTGCGCACCTCTAGTGCGCAACTTTCTAATTTGTTATGGTTAGATACTCGTACTTAAGGAGTAAACTCCAGTCGTGCGTCGGAGCTGACACACACACTTTTTTGGAGTTTACTCCTTAAGAATCGATTTTCATATATAAGGCGCCCGGTATGAGAAAAATCCGAGGGGTAAAACCTACTAACAAGTAACGAAAATCGTGTCACGTTTTTGGTGCGCACCTCTAGTGCGCAACTTTCTAATTTGTTATGGTTAGATACTCGTACTTAAGGAGTAAACTCCAGTCGTGCGTCGGAGCTGACACACACACTTTTTGTTTGCATTTTATTTACACAAATAATCTATTGACAATAATTAGATAGGTACAGGAATTTGTGTAAAAATCCTTATCCTTATCATTGCTGACTAGGAAAGTTTCCAAATGGCTGGCTGCGTTGCGAGGTTGAATGTTGATACTACAATACAATAAACTTTATTGTACACAAATACAAATATACATTGGAAATCCAAATTTTTAAGAAAATGTACAAATGGCGGCCTTATCACTAAATAGCGATCTCTTACAGGCAACCTTTGGATGGACATGAGACTACAACTTCTTTGAGCCAGGACGTTTAACGATATCTCTAAAGGCAGTAAGTGCTCGGAGCTTGGAGACTTGGGGTTATTTGGGTTTGGGAGTTGTTTGAGGTTGTGATACTGGTGTTTCCACCCCTAACGACTCTTTATGTAATCTTCTGTTTGTTTGAGACCGTCAGGCGATGTAGTAGCAGCGCCGGTACATCCAGATGTAGGTACTTGGAAGGTACAAAGTTACCAATCACTTAGGTATCTACAATTGGTAGGTAATTAGTGTGTCGATAGAAAAACGAGACCTATGAGACCGCGGTGGCTCGTGTGGCCCCTTCTGTACCATTCGGTACTTACCTATCCAAAAAGAAGGCTTTGTTTCATAAATAACACGCGGATGTCAAGGGGCCATAACTACATCTCTACCTAGAGCCTAAATCATCCTCATATGCTCTGGAACATTTTTCTTGGAATATGTTTCGGTAGGAATTGTTATATAGAAAACAATTCATAGCGGGCGAAGCCGAGAGCATCACCTAGAATGTAAATATAAAGGCAGATAAATCGCTTCGTATATTAGTCAAGCGATTGATTTCACGCAATGTGTGAAACACGCTCCGTTTATTGATATCCTGGTTGCGTATAGGAAACGGAAATGACGCGAGCGGTTGCCATCTCCCCACCGGATGTCACGACACTAGCGCCACATATAGTTTAGTTCACATATCGGAAAAACAAGAAAAATGTTTTAGACAAAAGTATTTTCATTAATTCGCTATCCATTAAACGATTGTGTCGAATAGAAAGTAGTAGAAAGCAGCAAGTATGTAGAAAGAATCGCTTTAAGAGGTAATGTACAATATACTTCAATTTTAAGTAGGTATTGTTTGAGGATTGGAATGACTCTTTAATTAATTTTAGATACAATCAATTAGACCTAGGTATTTAGTTGTTTGTTAATTTTTTTTTAATTCATTTAAAAATTCGATCGAAAAATCCGATTAATCTTATGAAATTAAAAAAGTAATACAATCATTCAATATAAAAATGTTAGTCAATGTAAAATTAAAAACAAAAATTGGCGCTTAAATGCATTCTATAAACAATGTTGTAATTTAAAAGTTGACAGAACATTCTTTGTTGTGTTCGAAATACGAATATTAAAATGGCTACAGGACAGAAGATGTAAAATTAAAATTAATTTATGCGCACAACGCGGTCAAAGAATTCGACTAACAAACAACAAAGACTGAGTAAGTTATGTTATTTTAATGTTAGGGTTGTGATGCAAAGGATTTTAGCTATAAATAATTAAAATAACAAATATTTTGTAAAAATAAGAAAAATGGAACGACTGGAAAAAGCTATGTAACGTTGTAGATGTAAAATTTAAGACTTTATTGATGCGATATTATTTAAAAAAAAATGTTTTTATGAGCCAAAAACGCAAATATTACGAACATGCATTATTATCCTGGCAGATATTATTGGGTTATAATTACAAGAGTAAGTTGTTTTTTTGGATGTGTAATGCACTTCTGCCTACCCCTTTGGGGACATAGGCGTATTTCAAGTTGTTTTTTTTTACTTAGTAGTGGGTATTTAAATTTAATTTATTAGCTCGTATAGTATTGCATAGCATAGCGTAGCGCTGCGAGTGTACAACAACTTAATACGGTAGTGAAATATTATCTGTTTAAAAGTTTACGCGGTGAAAATTTTGACGATTCGTTCAAAAACCACGACATTTGCGGGATGCCGGATAAACATTTGACAGGGGAAAAGAAGTCCTTTAATGTTTGGATTGGAACGTATTCTTATTAAGGTATTTTGGAAATTGTATGTTTCGAATTATTTTGAGTGGTTAAATTGTATCTCACCAATGTTTTCGGTGTTAAATCCAGTCAAATTTGAATTGTAGATATTCCGTTTATTAGACTTTTATCGTTGTTAGATGAAATTAGCTAAAACAATAGTTCTAGACAGATATTTTATTAATTTATCCAAGAAAGTGTACATATACTTAAATGCTATTAGCCAGTATCTTCCAATCAAAAGTCGAGGTGATACAGATATGGGTAGGTTACAAATAAGAACTAAAATACGCTGGCAGAGATAGTGGTTACATGAACACAAATTATGCATTAAAATCACAAATCAGTTCATCTGACCGTAACGAGAGTAATTTGTCCTCTGATGTAAGTGAATTTGATATTATTTTCTTTGGGTAGATGGAAACATGACCTCCTGTAGTGCGAATGAATCCTTACAGCGACGTGCCTGCAACTGGGAGTTTCACCCTAAAATATTTACCAACTTATTTCTGCCGTTGGACAAAATTTCACTCAAAATAAATTGAACCTTATATTAGAATTATAAGGGTTATATGAACCGGGAGTAGTGTTTTTGTAAAGTTGTTTGATTAGATGTTTTGGTATTTTTTTTTTAATATAGGCAGTAGACAAAGTCCTGTTTATGGCAATTTGTTTTCGTCGTCGCCATATTAATAAATTTATGGTCTATTTTTCGGGTTAGCGGGAAATTAATGAAAACATAAAACTTTTTGGATGTTTTTTTTTTCATTTCATTAAGCTTTATTAGCAATTTTTATTATTTTAAATTACCTAGTATTTTATTAAGTTTTATAAACATTTAAAATACAAATTTATAATGAGTTTTGAGATGAATTTGCATTGGTGGGATATTCCCCTTAAAGAATCAAATAATCAATTTTGTTTATTCAGTTTAGGCACATAAAGAGCACATGTCATATGAATGTCAAAGTTTTAGAATAACCATTTCAGTTCAGTAAGTTGGTTCTCCTGACAAGATGAAGAAGCTGAGGTCGATTATTATTATTTATTTTTAAAAGAGTATAGTCACTGGTTTTAGTTTGTTTTAATGATTTATATTGGTAAGTATTTGTGTGGGTGTACTTAGATATTGTTTGACATATAATTTTGAAAAATTTTGACATTAATTTATTTTATTAATTTTTATTTTTTTACAATAAGCACACCAACTGCATAATTACACATAACCTTACAAACTAATACACAATAGAAGACTCTCAAAGTAGTTTTACACAAATCACATGCATGACATTGGAATTATTTTTGACTACAACTTTACTGATTGACAAAAGCATCAAAATCACTACACTCGTAATACGTATCCTAGTTACATGAATTCTTGCATTACTGCTGGTTATGTCTTTATCTGCTTAAATCAATGATATTCTATATTTAAAAGAGTTTAGATAATGTTACTAGAGCCAGGCCTATGTCACTCGCCTAACAACCGCAAAAAATACGTGACGTCAGCGACAACTTGAAGTTGTAAACCAGTAAGGGTTGTCTCTTGTTTCTGACATGGCATTGACCATAGAGTTGATATTGAGGCATTAACGTCATAAGACGTCCGTGTGAAGACTCGAAAAAGAGCTATGTTGTGTCAAAAACCCAGTACAAACAAGCTCGTTTCGCGGAAACAGATTTTGATTGTCAGTTTATATAATGGTAACATATATATAGTTATAAAAAATCATAGGCGTAAACTGAATGCATACCAAAGACGCCCAGCAATGGATAAGAGAGGCAACGCTTGCGCGGGCTTTAAAAAAAACTGAATAAACGCAAAGGTAGTACATTAATCCTACAAACACAAAACCATTTAAGTTGCTTTCAATCTCCACAATATTGACATTTGAACTCATGTCCTTCCGTATCAAGTTCCACACGATTTACGATTACCGTACAAGTGTATCGGGATGGCGACTAATCTACCGTGTGCGACCGCCCTTCAGTGAAATTCAATTGAAAATTTCCGGATTATTTTCTGACCAGGGAATTTCTTTAAGTGATGTTTTTCGAACCGTTTCCGGTAGATTAGAAACGGTTCGGACGTTCGAACTCACACGTGCTGGTGTTCGATTTTTAAAGTAACCTTCTTTTTTTAAATTGACTGGACAGGTAAACGGTTTATGAAAATGTTTAGAGTAGAACGGGGGGGTTGTGTATTTGGAATTGTCAATAAGACGTCTTCAAGAAGACATCACCAAATCCAATGACTGTTTTTCATCTCGTTAAATGTTAAGAGCAAGTGTAACTGATTTTACTAATCACATATCAGTTGCAAGTAGAAAATGACATGTATAAACTCGCACTTAACACTAATCAAAGAGTAAACGGCGTGCGAGTAGCTTACAAAGGAATACACAATCTTATAATTATTGGTCGAGATATGGTTATATTTCTTTTGATTTATGTCTAAGGGCATTCGTAGTAAAATATGACATTAGTCAAATTATATATAAAATATTTACATGTATTTCTGGAAAAGAATAGTCTGCTCCTTTTACCGAACTTTTAAAAATAACGAATGGTTCCTTGTGAGTCGGCAGAAGTAGGAGTTCTCCCAATAAAACTATTAGAATGTATGTCACGGTGTTCAGTGGGACCACATTTCACAGCTACGAGGGGATCGTCGATTTTAAACTGCATTTCCTTTGCCGAACGTTTTGTACGATTTATCACATCAAGCGAGTGTTTTTTTTTATTTGTAAAATTGTAAATATTTACGACATTTAAATGTAGGTGAGTATTAAGTTAATTAGGTACTTTAAATGACTCAATGACTCACCCCTGTGTCTTGAATTCACTTAAAATAGTTATTGGATTTTATATTGATTTATTTCGAAGACAAAACAGTTTGAATGTCCCGTGATGGGGGACGGGATACGAAGACAGTGGCGCCACACAGTTGCAACGGACGCCGCGTGATTTAGTCAGCTGACCATAGATAAAAGAACTATACAAGTAGGTTAGGTACCTTAATTGTTTTAAACAGACATACATTGTATTTGTTAAGCATAAGTTCCATCCATTCAGGGGTTAGAGAAAACAACCAACATCCATACCATTCTCTATTCAATATCAGCGTAGTTGTTAATCAGCGAATGTAAACAAAATGACTCCGTATTTAGTTTTAACAAACGAAAGGCAGACGCATCAAATAAATACCAGAGACACTAGGACATAGAAAGGTAATTTTGATCATACATAAAGGTCGAATAGCCCTCTCCAATTTCACAGAGAACCTCTATAAAAGATCACTCACGTTAACTATGAATGAACGAAAGCAACCCACGAGTCCGGAAAAATTAAAAAGTAAAACATTTCCGTAACGGAAATAGGAATTGAATTTAAGTACATTTAAAACGGGCTCTGGCTTTGAATGGCCCAAATAATAGAATCCCGGTTCGAAATTCGAATGCCTTTTTGATCTTTTTAGTGTTGCATCCCCTTAGTAGCGGAGGCATTTGCGCCGCGCGACTAAATGGATTATTTTCTTCGTATGTTCTTTTTTCAAAACAATTTTCAACCTTTTTGAACGTTCCTTTATATCAACGACCATACTGTTAGACCTTTCGTTCCTCCCTTATAATAGGCGAAGTATTTGAAATGAGGGAATTTTGTTTGTTTATAAAGAGGTCTAATTAATTTGGTCGGTTATCAAAAAGAGGAAACAAAACGTTGACAAGGACGGGTGTGATTGGATTAAGGAGGGTTGACTTTATAGTCGCGGTGCAATTTGGAAATTGACTTGGGGAATCTGCTGTTGCGGTTCAATACTTTTTGTTTTAGCGTTTGGTGTCAATTTTTTACATCAACCAAATTCGCGTTGCAATTTTGTGGATTAGAATTTAGTTTAGATCTTTTTATCTGCCATGTCTGTGTCGAATTTTGTACACTTTATACTTGATATTTTTTAATCTCATAACAAATACTTTTTTATTTTCCGATTGTTATAAGATACTTAACAAAAGGTTGCTAAGAGGGGTGCTTGCCTTATCAACATCTCCGGGGCTGACATACAAACAAGGATCTGACAAATAAATTTACCCAAATTGTCCAGAAACGGCTATAGGCTCGCCCCCTATTACGTGGGATCTATAAAGTCATTGGCCTACATTTTGCGCGTAATTAGGGCCACTGTCTACCCCTTTGGGTATGTGTGTAAAAAGGATTTCTTTGTATTTAGGATTTTGTCGTAACTGTGGATGATTAGATCTTCAGTCTTCTATTGACGATGCAAAGATCTTTTGCTTAAATAATTATTATTCAAGCAAAAAGAAAAACAAGAAAATCACCCCCAATCAGGTTCTCTTAACTAAAAACAATACTTGTCACTTGAACAATCTTTCGGTAACGAGGCGTGAGGCAGAACATTAATTTGGCACAATCTCCCGAACCCTCGCGGTGACAGGTCATTTATCATCGACAATCGTGACGTAGCAAGATGGCCGCTGTAATTGTGAAGCAGTGATACAATGTTTTGTAGTTGGGGCTCATTTAAAAATGGAATGTTGTATATTGATTTGAAATGTTGCGTTCAGAGAACCTCAACTCATCCGTCAATCTGCCGATTAACGGATGAGGTTCTGGCAAACATAATAATTTTAGCAAAAAAAAAAACAAGTTTAAATTTTCAGAGTGGGCTCAAATAATTGTGGGAATGGGGCCACACAACCAGCTCATCCAGCCCAATTTACGAGGTAGGTAACAAAAATAGAAAAAAAACGGTCGAGATAAGAACCTCCTTTTTTTGGACACAATTTTTTAGGTTAAGTAAGTAAGTAGGTACCTACATTATTTTTCATCTAAATCGACATTGGTAAACGCTTAATCGATGCTTCTTAAGACCAGAAGGCTGGCTATTTTCTGGCCCAAAGAATAAGTATCGCCTACGTGGCAACACAGCCAGCATTCTGGGAACAGCAATGACGCCGAGGATTTTTTAAACGTTATTTTGTAGTGTAAATATTTTTAGTACATACTTATGTATATTGTAATTCTTATTGTAAATAATTTTTCCTCTTAATAAGTATTTGAAGTGCGCAGTGGGTTGCCATTTGGGTTGCTAAGTTGCTTTTTCAACATCTTTGGGAACCAAGTCATCCTCATTTGCATGCGCTACATCTGCTGACAAGGAGACAAGGTTCTGGCAAGAATACTACTTACTCAAAGCAAGTCCTCAAAGTGTCTGGTAACAGTAATAGCCTCCAATTGCCTAAGTTCGGACCAACAGCACAAATATCACACAAAAAATAAATACAATTAACGAATACCTACATTCGATAGATCAATTATCTTCATTAATCTCAAACTTCTATGAAATTCCCAAAAGACCGTCGAATTATACGAACAGGGCGAGTTTATTAAAAAGTTTTATTTTCATATGTTGAGGGAAGATGGCCGCCGACTAAGTATTAGCACAACAAAGCTTCACGATCAGTCATACCGTGACTACTGATATATTTTAATGGAGATGTACTTTTGATCGAATGCATTCGTATTATGGACAGGCTGTTCAATACTTATAGAGGTTTTGAATGAGGAATTTGGTATATTCCAGATTCTATAAGCAGTGAAGTATGCTAACTTTTTCTTATATAATTTTACAATATGAATTACAACAAGTTAAAAATATGGCAAAAATTTGCCATATATTTTAGAGTTCTCGAAAGTTTTTGCATAAAATCTAAAAAAAAAAATTCAACATCACTTTAGAGGTCATTGACCATGCTGAGTTTATTGCAGCTGGTCTTGTGTCTCTAACTATTACTGTTCTCGATTTGACCTTGTTTTGACCTAGACCTTGAGATCAGAGGTCAAAAGTCAAGTTAATTTTAGAGGTCCTTGTCCATGCTGAGTTGATTGCAGCTGGTTTTGAGTCTCTAACTATTACCGTTCTCGATTTGACCTCGTTTTGACCTTGACCTTGAGATTAGAGGTCAAAGGTCAAGTTCACTATAGAGGTCTTTGACCATGCCGCGTTGATTGACGTTTACACTGAGTCTCTAGCTTTTACCGTTCTCGAGATGAAAGTAGTTCACGGACGGACGGACGGACGGACATTACTGTTGTATAAGAGATTTTCGTTTCGAAAACTCTAAAAACTATAGTCTTGGGCTGGACTAGAACCAGCTGGCAACGAACCTCGAGACGCTGTTTCGAGTCCAGTCTACAACTATATTTTTTGTGATTCATATTGTAAAATTATATTTCTGATTCTGATGCAAATATGTAGCAGTAGGTAGTATCTGCATAATATATAATGTAGAGCAGCAATACATTTTGGCAACGTAAGTACAGAAATCATTAAACAGAGACACGCAATCACACCTGTTTCCCTGAAAACTAGATATAGGCATTTTAGCATAAATACTGCAGTCTGGAAAGTTAGCACTTCAAAGACGTACGCCTTTTTCGTCAAACAGAGACATTACACATCATTAATTATTCTAACATTCCTCCAGTTATTAAATTGAAGCTTGTACAAGAGAATTCGTCATCATTATCAGGCTATCACTGTCTACTGTTAAACAATGGGCTTTGCAATAAGTGACCACTGCCACTAGTATTAAAAAATCACAAATAATATTGAATTAGAGAGACTTCAATATCCAATAAAGCTACAATAACAGGAATACAACTAACGAAGGAGTCTATCAATCATTTACGGAATCCTATCAGGGCATATCCATTATGCAATACTTAGATAACTTTGCACAATAACTTGTAGAAAACTTATAGGATATAGATTATGTTCAAACTATTTCATGACATTTATCTTTTTGGGACGAAGTTTTCTAACGTGGCTTACGGATAGTACGATTTAGTAGAAATTGTCACGTACGCTTATTAGTGGTTCACAACCGGTGCGGTGGTCCGCAGAAGCCAAAATATGGTCTGTTTTTTTTTTGATTTCACGCAACCAGATTCACTCACCGACGTGGGATAAACCCCAACCCCAACGACGCGGGATTTTCATCCCGATCAAGCCCCCGAAGAGGCTACCCAGGTAGCCAAAGGCCGGTGGGCGCCACTGGAAATACCTTCTGATGTGTACCAGAGACGCCCGAAGCAATGGACATGGGAGCGGCCACGGTCTCGCGGAATTAAAAAAAAAAAGGTTGGGTTTGCGTTGCAGTTGCGTAAAGATTTTTGTTCCTGACGGAGGACGACAGCACAAAAATTTATTATAATTTTCATTCATTCAGATTTCATCAATGACATTTGGGACCTATCAAGCATTACTTTGACATTGGCAAAATCATCGACTCACGATGCAACCTTACTTTTAAAAGAAGAAGAGTTCAAAAAAACAATGGAGTATAAGATGTTGATTTTTTTTTTATATAATTGCACTAATTTCGCTAAATAGAAGACATCCAAAGTAACAGGCTGTTCTCTTTGGAGACAGTCTCGAGAATGCCTCGTAAGTAGGTGAAAGATATGTCGACGTTTATAATGTCTTCTATTTAGCGAAATTCAACATAATATACTCCATTGTTTTATCATGGACTTTCGTCAGGTAACGCCTGATTCCATTCAGTATTTAAGAAGAGTTCAATCAATCCCAACCAGCTGTCTTTTCTGAATATTGAACTCTATATTTCCTGTCTGTAATAAAAATTTCGGTTGTTAGTACATTTTTTTAAATAGCAAAAGGCATTGTATTCTCCACTACTGTAACTCTATCTATCAGTATATCTATCAGTAACATATTGTTAGAATTAATGAAAGCTCTCAACTGTTGGACTTAGTACTATTCCCTATTCTGTGCTACGGCGGCGTAGCAGTGTTAGAACAAAACTTATGTTCCTCAAACTCAAAAATATTTATGAATGTAGGTTATAAAATAACACTTAATAACGTCAGCACATAAGAGTTTACATTTAAAGCCAAATGCGCATCGGGTGGAGCCAAAGAGAAAAGAACCTGGCAATAAAAACTCTATACATAATGTTTGTATTGGAGTTTTGTTGTTTTTGAAATACGTATTTACAAAAAAGGTACCTTAGTATTAAGATTATATAAATATATTTTGAACATTCTCACACAACGTCATCTAGCCAAAACTAAGCTATAAGCTTGTGCTATGGGACCTAGACAACTGATAAACATACTTATATAATGGATTTCGGATCATCGCTCAAAAGTGTCCGAACTAAAAGAGAAACAAAACGCTAAAAGAGAAACAATCGCGCGCCAGTCTTGATTTTGACAACTGAACGACAACACGTTGCACAATGCCGTACTGTATTGTAAAAACGTGTAAAAACTACGAAAAAAAAGCAAATTGAAGACGGTGTATCATATTTTCAGTAAATAAGCTTTTGTTTTATTATTTGCAATTTATTATTTCACTTAAAATACAGTATTTCGTCGATAATAAATTAAAAGACAAAAGTAAATATTGCAATCCAGTCCAATACCGAAGTACCTATCTGTCTCTTTCGAACTCATCCCAAGCTCAGTAAAAAGAAAGAGACCATTTCATTTTCACTGAATAATGTACTAACAAAATGACCATTCAGATTTATTCGGAATACCGATAGCGATAAAACTATTTGGAACAAAGATTATAGTGGAGACGCCTTGGCTCTTTATGATTTTTTTTTCGTTATATGAACCAACATCTATTTCAGTTTTCCTCGGGATCCAGTACACTGTGCACAATGGAAAAATATTATTGCCCTAGCACGGCGAGAAGAATATTTTGATCCAAAAAATAACAATCTTGTTTGTTCGGCTCATTTTATGGACATAACAAAAAGAGGTCCGATCTTTATGAAACTTGTACAAGAATCCCTTGATTGAATGGAGGAGATAAGCCCAAAAATGTTTTTAATTTTCACAGGGTATCATTGTTTTGTCATAAATATAATTACACATGTCATTTTATTTCGTGTATGTACTGTTATTTTCTTTTTATTTGGATTCTCGGTAATGTATTCCCACGGGAATCGGGGCCGAGATAACTATATCTCGCGGGCGGAGTCACGGTGATCAGCTAGTAGCCAATAATTTCGTATCCCAAAAATTAACCATAAGATAAAAATAAATTAATGATGCGCAGTTTTAGCAACTAATTCAGTCACTTGAAACACGGCTATATTGTAGTAGACGTAGCGACATAGCGTTATGAAAATAGTAATGAAAGCGGAAGAACTTTGACACCCGCAAGAAGTTTGGCATTTATAATATTATTATTAGTTAAATTCATTAATTCCCTTTTTGTTATTCATACACTACAGTTACTTATTATGAAACTGACTCGAAAAAAAAATCTTTGTCAGTCGTTAATTAGTTTTTCAGCTTATTTCGTCTAACATAAACAAGTAATTACAATTTATAAGATTATGGAATTTATTGTAGTCTTACATTAATTATTACGCCTACGTAGGTACATATCATGGAATCCTTAAAAGACTTTAACAAAATAAACCTACTCCATTGTTTCTATGTTCACGTAGTTCAAGTATAAGCTGCATAAGGTGAATTAGTCAGGCGGACAGATAGAAGCTACGTAATGCGATAAATTAGTGCAAACAAAAGTGAACACTATTCCGTTGAATCAAGGTTTAAATTTTAATATGAAATTTGTTTATATCTATGTATGCCTATGTATAATGTATAGGTCGACTCGGGACATTATTTTCTTGCGATTTGTTCTAGATCCTATGTCCGTTGTATTATAAGGTCTTTGCTTATATATATCTAAATACATACATAGAAAACACCCAAACTCCGAAACAAACATTTGTGGATCACACAAATAATTTGATTCGACCCGGAATCAAAACGGAGACCTCTGGGATGGCAGTCGCATACTCATACCACTGCACCACCGAGGTAGTCAAAGTATTTGTAACACATAACAATAGGTTTTTTAAGCAACGTTGTAGCAATCAGTATTGTGTATAAACGTCCTAACATAATATTAATTTACATATTTCTTTTCTGAATTTCAAAAATTATTAAATCAATTCAACCACTTAAAATAGTACCATCATTTCTATTCACGAAAGTGTCTTCCAACAATCATAAGAGTAACACTCAAAGCGTTCGAAACATCTGTTGTACACGACTTTTCAACCCTTAGTAACCCCATCCAAATGGCATTACCATAACCTTTATGGGAAGGAAAAAATAATGGGCATTCGGAGCAAAATGCCACTTCTAAGGGTCAATATGGATTCTGTGTCCCCTTCGGTGGCGTGTGATGAAAAGCGACAGTATAAATGACGGGTGACACATACGTGGTTCTTGACTGTTCGTGACATACTGTCAGGATGTTAAGAAAACATTTGTTTTAGTAGTTCAGTAATTGCAAAAACGAGTTACTAGCATTCCCTACCTCCCTAATAGTTAAGATAATAGTGCTTGGGTTAGGAGTTTTTTTTTCAATCCACGGCCCTTGGCCGTGGCCGCACCTACGTTTATTGCCTGCATTGAGTTAGGAGTGGGTTCTCGTTAGGTGTGATGGCCGGGGAACGAACTCATGTCGTTGAAACGTAGGTAAGGCCTTAGACACCATGCTACGGACGCTTTGCAATTTGTTTTGATTACATATTGTGTTTAATTCTAAATATACCGGAGGATGAGACTGAGGTACAATACAATACCATAAGCCCAAATTTCGCCGATCTCTTTGTTGATCCCACATAATATTAGTGACCCTATTGCCGCTAACTATGTTCCCAGAAGGCTGGCAGCATTGCGCCGTTATACAGCAATGTTTATTCCCAGTGCTAACAAATATTGACACAAAAACCGACTTCAAATTACCGAAATGGGACCAAATAATTGTACAATTTAGTCCCACCACATTGTAGTGGGACTACTTGGGGAGCAGTAGCTTTCAATTAAAAAATAATTAAAATCGGTTTGCTTAGACCAAAGATATGAGGTTATTATGTACACAGTATATCTATACACATACTCTATACATATAATATAACACTATTTAGAGTAATCATTATAAATATTACTACATAACGTCCACAGTTCAAGAATCAAGAATCAATTTCATTTATTCAGTTTAGGCACATAAAGAGCACATATGAATGTCAAAATTTTACAATTTTGTCAAGTAATATTATAAAAATACTAAATTAAGTAAGTACATAAATAACCATTAGAAAATGATTCTTTCGCTGGTTCGGTAATTTGGTTCTCCTGAGAAGAGACCAGCAAGAAACTCAGGTAGATTATCCATTTTCTTTTTTAATATTGTTTTGTTTACATTGTTACAATTAGTTTCTATTGTATTATACGAGTGGCCAACAACAGAAGATTAGGGTGACCATGCATTTTTATCATTAAGATATTCGTCTACATTATAGTAGCCTTTCATCATCAAACATTTTTTAACTACTATTTTAAACTTATTAAGAGGCATGTCAACCAAATCCAAAACAAACGAATTACCAACTTTATGAAGTCTAATTTTTGTCATTGCCAGTTTATTTTTATTTCTTGTATTAAAATTATGGTTATCGGAATTTTTTTTGAAGAGATCTATGTTCTTCCGTACATATAAGATGTTGTCGTAAACATATTGAGAAGCAACTGTTAAAATATTAATTTCTTTAAATAATTCTTTCAGCGAGTCACGGGGTCCGAGTCTATAGATTGCTCGTATAGCTCGTTTCTGTAATATGAATATTGTCTCAATATCAGCAGCTGAGCCCCACAGCAGCAGACCATATGACATAACGCTATGAAAGTAGCTAAAATAAACTAATCGTGCCGTTTTTTCGTCAGTCAGAGACCTTATCTTTCTAACCGCATAGGCAGCTGAGCTAAGTCTTCCTGCCAAGGCTGTGATATGAGGACCCCATTGTAGTTTACTATCTAGAGTTATCCCAAGAAAAACTGTGGTATTGACTATTTGAACTAATTCATTATTCATAGTAATATGAGTATCCACCTGTCTAACATTGGGCATAGTAAATTTTACACATTTTGTTTTCTTCGCATTGAGCAGCAAGTTGTTACTTGTGAACCAATGCAATATTTCCGAAAGGGTATTATTTACATCGTCAAGTGCTACTTTTTGTCTATCACTTTTAAAAATTAATGACGTGTCATCAGCAAATAATACTATCTCACAAAGATTTTTAGTGAAATAAGGAAGATCGTTTACGTATATTAAGAATAAAAGGGGTCCTAATATCGAGCTCTGGGGTACTCCCATGACTAATGAGGCGCCAGAAGAGTCGGTGCCATTAATGTTTACTTTTTGTACTCTACCAGTGAGGTAAGACTCGAGTAAGCCAAGTGAGCTGTTCGAAACACCATAATAACCTAATTTTAGTAGCAAAGTCCCATGATCAACACAATCAAAAGCTTTTGATAGATCACAAAATATACCAATGGCATCCTGCTTTTCCTCCCAAGCATCAAATATATGTTTCACAAGTGCAACTCCTGCATCCGTTGTGTTCCTGCCTTTAGTGAAACCAAACTGTTTGTTATGAAGTAACTTATTGTCTGTAAAATGTGAAAGCAATTGATTAAATATTATTTTTTCAAAAATTTTACTGAGGGATGGGAGTATGGAAATAGGTCGAAAATTTGAAGGATCACTTTTGTCTCCTGCTTTAAATAAAGGATTGATTTTACTGTACTTCATAAGATGAGGAAACTGATTTTCATCTATACATTTATTGAATATGAATGCAAGGTGAGGTGCTATAGCGGGCACTATTGATTTTATTATATTAGTTGAAATGCCCCAAAGATCCTCGGTATTTTTTATATTTAGTTGTTTAAAAGTTTTAAGTATAGTGACAGAGTCAATATACTGAAAATCAAAGTTAATTCTACATTTATCAACACTAGATTTAAGAAGAGAATTGGCTACGTTTTTTGACGAATTTAACTTATTTGTAGTGGTGATTGGAACATTTGTGAAGAAAGATTCAAATGCATTGGCCACTTCAGAATCAGTTTTAATATGTTTATCATCTATTTTTAACTCGAAGGATCGATCACGTGACTTTGCTTTACAAGTTTCTTTGTTAATAACATTCTATATTGCCTTCGTTTTATTATCAGATTTTTCAATTTTAGCCCGTATATAATTAGATTTAGCTGTTGAACATACTTTTTTGAATAGTTTGGAGTACTTTTTAATCTGTTCAATTACTTGTGGCTCATTAGTAGATGCCTTTGTCTCGTATAATTCATATAATTTCCTTCTACTTTTATAGATTCCAGGCGTAGCCCAATCACAAAATTTTATTTTAAATTGATTTACATTTATTGTTTTTTTAGTGAAAATGTTATCACATTCGTATTTGATTACTCCGAACAAATCTCCGTAATGATCATTCGGGTGTTTATCATTATTCAACTCCAAAAGAGGTACTTTATTCTTAATGTTTTCTTTAAATTTTTCTAATCTATAAGTTGTGATTGGTCTACAAACAATATTTTTTGATAATGGAACATGTTGGAACTTAAATCTAGCTAACTGACCTGCATGATCTGAATTTACAAAATGTATTATAGATTTCTCATCTACATCGCTGTTAGAAAAAATATTATCTAAGCAGGTAGCTGATGTGACTGTGGTGCGTGTTGGTTCACAAAAAAGATTTTGTAAGTTAAAAGATTTAAAAAGGTTGAGGAACCTTAGCGCGTTCTGAGAGTTTTCTAAAATATTAATATTAAAATCGCCACATACAACTATAGTCTTCTTACATTTACATACCTTTTTTAAGGCTTCCTCCATAATTGACTCAAACAGGTAGTAATCTCCAGAAGGAGGTCTATAGACGCTAATAATAATATATTGTTCTAGCTCTGCACATGATAGTTCAATATTTCGCTCACTTGTGAGTGCTACTACGTCTTTTCGGTCTTTTGATTTTAATTTGTCATTAATTAAAATGAGAGACCCACCTCTTATAGCGGAATCTCTAGTAAACGCACTAATGATTTTATAATTATCAATATTAACTAAGAGTTCATGTTTTTTTAACCAGTGTTCAGTTAAACAAAGTACATGGATACGTTTTTCATTTAAAAATAATTCTAGTTCCAACTCTTTGCCAGAAAAGCCTTCAATATTTTGATGAATTATATTCATGAACATAGACTTTTCCTTTGTCCTTAAATTTAATTTGCTAGGGATTTCCTCTATTGTCCTACAACTAAGTTTAAATTATTGTCACCCTTTTCTGGAACAGATTCCAAGGTCACAAGACAAACATTGTCACTTTTCTGCTCAATAAAAGCAGATTGTTTAGCCAAGTTTTTGGCTGAATAACTAATAAAATATGATAGCGAAGATGCTATCTGTCTCCTAAAATATCTATTCAAATAGAATTTATCTTCCGTCAATAACAATTTATTTTCTAAATAAATTGTTAGTTCCATGTGTTAGTTCCACACACTCTTAAACAAGCACAATACAACATGCAAACAAACTTTAGGTTAGTACAATATGATTTTTATAATAAAATTATGCAACATAAAATATAGGTCTCACTGTTACTAAGACAACGACACTATACCACGATACAATTTCCAAACAGGTTAGGAGTGAATGTTTCTGAGCATATGAACTACGAGTATGTACACAGATTTCCTGGGGTTAGTTACACATTCACAATGATAAAAGTACATTCATAGGTCAATTTAATATCACGCAACAAACATCAATGTAGCCATGAGTGCCACATGACCCGTACCTTAGTGGTCGTCTGCTCTGCTAGGTACCTCATTATGTGCAGCTGCCTTATTTGCCAGGACAACCACACACATCACCCTATTGTACTCGTATATTTACATGGTGCTTTTGTATTTAGTAATGATATTTATTTTATATTATAAGTATACGTAGGTACATATTATATATCACAGTATATTATTAGTATATTATTTATTTTGATTGCGTGGGAGGATAGTGGCGCCATCTCGACAAATGGGCCCTCTCTGAAAACCAGCGCTGTTTCACAACAGCATTAAGCTGAGAGAGGGCCTAGTTTGTGCACTGAGAGGGCACTCAACGTCTGCTCAGACTCTGGCATCGGGTGGCCGTCCTGACTTCAGATTTATTTTGTTTGTTTTTTTTTTATTTATATATATATTTATATATATATATTTTTATTTTCTTTTTTTAGTTATTGTTTTAATATATGTGCCTCACCTCAGTTTTTTTTATAAGGTTAATTTTCCTGTTTTTTTTTAAGTAGGTACATATTTTGTTAGGTTTTGTTTTGTGCGGGATTGTGTACCCTGTGCCGTTTATCTATTTATTTTAGTTATACCTCTCTGTGTGCAAATAAATATTTTTTCTTATTTCTTTCTTTTCTTTTAGGTTACACACATAAAAAACCTAAACCAAATAAACCTTCTTCTTTTTCAAGTCGCTTAAAAAAAGTAACATTCTTAAAAACATTCAAACCATACCAAATTTTCTTTTGGCTGGCAACACTTAGCGTCGATGTGTTAAAATCAAATCGAAGGGTCTCAAGACCCTCGTAAGGGATCTCAGCGATGTCGGCGCGTTTTGGGAATACCTTCGTAGAGCCAGTTCAATGGTTCAGTGCTGAGGACAAGCGACGCGCGGTGGGAAAAAGCTCCGGTCTAACGCTTTGCAAATATATTTGTGTGATGTTTTGATGTGTATTTTATGATAAACCGCAACCTTTGAGACGTGTAAATGCAAGTTTTATTATTTGCTTACCTTGCTAATTTAAATCTGCAGGCTTTTTGGCTAATAATGCTGGCTTTTTTGGAGCCATATTGATAAAATATTTTTTGTTTTTAGGTTTGAATCTCAGGACTACCTATTCATTGGAAATGAAAAAAAAACGTTATACCTACCTATTGGAAAGCTTATTTGTCGTGAATAAGTTGAAGCACTGGACAAAAAATTTATTCCTTTTTCAGCTGTACACCGCGTGTAAATTATGTAATTAAAAGTTAACTACGTAACAATTCGCTACCGAGCACTAAAAGATAATGTTTTCAAGTAAGATATCACTTTAAAATCCTTTAATAATAAATATAAGAGTTTATGAATGGCTTTGAATGAAATTTCGTATACGAGTAATATAGCTAATAACATGCAGCAAGAAAACGTGAAAACAAAACAAACCTCGTCATCCTTTCCTTTAACCAAAGTTCTCAAACAACTTACGTTCAGTAATAATTAGTAATATTGCGTATTGCACATCCACCTGTGAATTTGCATATCAGATTAGACTGCAGAACGATTTGTTAATTATATGTTGGGACAGAAGCCAAAACTCCATACGGTTGCGTATCAAAATCCTGAATTTATATTACGGTATCCTTTCTGAGTTTGTTCTGTTTCAGTGTGATGATATATGGCGATAATTTAACATTTGAATTTTTGTCTTTACGAATTATATTAAGCAGAGTAGTAACTACAGAACTTCGATATCGCCCATGGGTTGTGAAGGTCAGATGGCAGTCGCTCCACGGAAAATATCGAAGTTCAGCCGAATCGCAGTTAGACTGGAAAGCCGACCCCAACTGAGTTGGGAAAAGGCTCGGTGAATGATGAGAGTAGGGTATAGTCTCAGACTAGAAGAAGAATATAGACGGAACATGTAGAATGAACACGTGAAGCCAAATGACACTTTCAATGTGTGCGTGTGACTCCGATTTCCGTGTACCGATACCACTAACGGCGTGTGCGTAATGTTGCCAGCAAATGAAAAATCTCCAAAAAATCTTAGTGGACATATATGATGGATAATTAATATTTGTTATCTGCAATTATTTTATATCATTTACACAAATGATTATTATGATATGTGCCTAAAATGGGGAAGTGTTAAAATAAATGAAAACGTGATAAACACTGAGTAAACACACTTTAATTACTAGCTTTCAAAAAAATTCCCATAATTAAAATAATCCTTTTTAAGATGAATGAACAAAGCTCCATTCCAGTGTAAGTACAAGTTACAGTCAACAACAAAAGTTGATTAGCACAAAAATATTTATTATTCTTTTTTACATCCCAATGCATGTGCCACAGCAATGTACTAGTAATGTTAGAATACCCAAGGACAAAGTTAATATATTTCGTGTTTTGTTTATGATTTTGTGATCGGTTTAACAGCTATAGTGATCAACAGATAAGAATTATTGGTTAAGCTACTTTTGTCGTTGACTATACATGAAGTAGATATCAATAGTCGTTAGGTTAAGACTAAGGCCTTTGTAGTGTTAGACTGAAATTAAAATACTCACACAGTAACATAAATAAATTGGATCAGAACACAGGCTGGGAGGTCAGACAGCAGTCAATTCCAAGATTGCCGAAATACCCAAGCCACGCATAGTAAGTAGATCCCGGACACAGATGTGATCGGGAGTTCGGGACTAACTCACGAATGATGATGATGATAATTAGAAACATCGAGCTTGTCAACATTGATGACACTGATTTTTTTTACTCAGTACTTTATAATTCCCATAAATACTGCAAAATATTTTGTGGAAATGATGAAAAAATGATGGCAACTCTGTATAGTATGGCGGAGGTTTTGTGTTCCTAGTTTGTGCAACTAAAATATTTAGAAAAATGTTATGAAATCTAATAAGAAATAGTTAATTACTTATCAAACGATAATCCAGCATTCTTCCTATGAATAGTTGAAGTGTTTTTACACCTTTTCACCACACAATACAGCATATTTATAATATTTTGTTCAACCGTGATCGCACGTGCGTACACACTCGCTGCTCACAAAGGAGTGCGAGCGGAATGGTATCCCATTGCTATATAGTATCCCTTTTGGCGGCTTCACTCGCTAGTTCTATTCGTTCCGTCTATGTTATTCTTTTAGTCTGAGGGTATAGTGTGTTGTTTAAACTCTACTTGAGTCTTTTTAATAGTTAAGTGTTCGGGACTTAAACGCGTAAATACCGTATTGAATGCTTCGGTGGCGTGGTCGGTAGTGTATTCGCTTTCGACGCCGGAGTCTCGGGTTCGATTCCTGGTCGGGACAAACAATGTTTGATGACACATACGGTTGTACCGAAGTCTTGATGTTTCCTATGTATAATATGTATGTATTTACAAAAAAAAGTATAAAAGTATTTATATCAGTTTATCTAGTAGTCGTATCACAAGCTCTGCTTAGTTTGAGACTAGATGGCGTTGTGAGAATTGTCCTAACATATTTATTTATTTATAGGCTGACTGTCTGTCGCAACGGCAGGCCATAAAGGTAATTTACGCGTTAAGTTCCGAAAAATGAACTATTAAAATGTATTTAGAACGCGAAAGTCTTAAAATCTACTGGAGTCTTTTGGAATTTAGCAGAATAACTCTCAAATCCACTGTAAAATTACTTACTTATATGATAATAGTTTTCTAATTAGTAAGTTTCTGCAAGAGCATAGAAAGTCACTCTACTAATATTTATTTTTTTAGTTTCTAAACCTTTACAGCATCATTACAGGATTATCCCAATACAACACTGCAACAATACATGGTTATAACTTAAAAATTATGCATAAAACATATAATAAAATAGGTACATAGGTATGTAATAATAATAATAAAATGAATTTATGTAAGTGATACATTTATGTCTTGTTTAAAATAATAACTGAATGTCAAATTTATATGTCTTAATTAATTAATGTCAATATTAATGAAATATTGTAATTGTAATTTACGAAATTTTAAATTAGTAATGAGCGGTAATTTCGTACGCGCCATTGCAAACTTCAAATTCAACGTAGTCCGTCATGCACTGCAACAATAGAAATTTACCTAAATTTATTATATGTCCTCGTAGACGATAGATTTAGATTCCTATAAAAACATTTTGCAGTGGATCGTGGCGGCCATTGTTGGACTCTGTGCACCAAATATTGTTTAGATTTCTCGTAATTTAAAATTTCGTTTTTTTTTTCGTTTTAATAATGTGATGTTTGTTACTCTTTCCCCGAAAACTACTGATCGGATTTTAATGAAACTTTACAATATTATAGCTTACACATCAGAAAAGGTTAGTTTAATAACTAATGTGTTCCCGTAGGGTTTGTAAGCCAGAAAGCAAGACAAACCAATCCAAGGCTACAGCAGATGCTAGCAAGAAAAAAAAAGTTTTTTCGTGAACGTCATTTGAAAGTCACTTTCATATTCTGGATATTGACAGCGACTCTTTAGTTTTTGGAAGACAAATCATGTTATTATTCTAATACAGCTTTTGTTCAGTGCCAATAATGTATGTTCTGTACGCAGTGGGATCAGAACCGGATGTCCTATTAAAATAATGACCCGAATTTCAATAGGCTACCATTATACGGTTGCAGATTTAAAATAAGAATATCGAAAAAGGATTTGATACTTTGATAGTTGTCATTACTTAAAAAGATAGGCCAAATGCCTTCTCTTATAGACTTGATAAATAGCAGATATGAAAATAAAATGTTTTTATAAAATTACAAGCTTAGAATCACGTCTTCCTTCCCGAAGAGGGACGCAGAGGCACAGCCACTTCGCAGTTAGACTGGACCGACTCCAACTAGGTTGCGAAAAGGTTCAGTAGATAACTTCTTCGAGGTAACAAGTGTGATTGTCCGTACCTATGTAGCTTATATGTATATAATTTATTATGTTCGAACCCATGTGTTTCTTTATTATCTTTTATTATCAACGAGGTCTCAGTATCAAACCAAATGAGAAACTAGGACTTGGATTTTTGCGAAGCGCGTGGCTGGTTGCTTTTTAGGTTACCTCTGACGCTGGGCAAAAATCCAGGCCCAAACGCTCAATTGCAATATGGAACAACGTTTCCTTGTCCTGCACCGTGAACTAGTTCAGAGTAACTAGTTCTTCTGTGCGGGAACAATCAAGCATTACCTTGACATTGGCGAAATCATCGGTGAACGTTGATGGAGCCATATTTTTAAAAAAAGAAGAAGACGTAATGGTAAACTAGCTATATGTGCTATAGGTAAGTAACACATACATGGCAATATAAAAATCTTGTAACTTAGATTTGAGTAGTACTTATTTTTAGACTAAGTAATATATAATATCGGGATTTTAAGAAAATTTATTATCTACTATTAAAGATTTTTACAAGACATACAAAAGCAATAATATAACACAAAAAACTTTCTTACATCTTTCATAAAGTATCAAAACCACACTTTCCTTTCGACAACCAAATTAAATGATTGGTGGGCTACCTGTTTTACGCCCAAGGATATGGTATTAAGTTACTTTTTACTCAACCTTCGGATGCGTATCGCATGTTAACCCACACTAACCAACACTGCAATATCTGGGGTTTAAAACGTACACAAAAGTATTGTATTTAATGTTCAGGCTTTATGAAATGGATGTGGCATCAATGAAACTGGAAAATTCGGCATAAGGGTAATCGATGCATGATGTTTTCCGTAAAGTCGACAAAATAGGAATCAAACGCAGCGGTCAAAACTCATTAAAATTAAGTATTTAAATATGATTTTTGAATTCACTGCCTCGGTGGCGCAGTGGTATGAGTATGCGACTGCTGTCGCTGAGGTCCCAGGTTCGATTCCAGGTCGAATCAAATTATTTGTGTGATCCACAAATGATTGTTTCGGAGTTTGGGTATTTTCTAGGTATAATATGTATGTATTTAGAAATATATAAGTATGTTTATCATTCGTCTAGATTCCATAGCACAAGCTTATATTAGCTTAATTTGGGCTAGATAACGTCGTGTTAAAATGTCCAAAAATATTTATTTATTTAGTCTTTAATTTATTTTGTGCCAGTAAGCTGTATAAGTACTTACCTACATTAAAGTAACAGAAGGGGGAGGCAGAGGCATAACATATATACTATGTATGTATACCTACTTACTTAATACTACACAGAGAAAAATAAATTGTATGTTTGCATCAAATACGCTCCGTAACTACTGAACCGATTTACAAAATTCTTTCACTAATATGTAGCTACATTATCCCCGAGTGACATAGCTTACTTGTTATCCCGGTAATGTGGTCCCATGAGAATTGGGAACGAGAAAACTATATCACTCAGGGTTGCGGTAATCAGTGCATAATGAATGTCTCTACCTAATCTATTTATACAAATGGTGAATGTATTTTTTGTCCCCCCTTAGCTCTCGAGAACTGCTTATGCTCCAATGATGGTTGACCCCTCTATGGATAGCCCTGGATCTGGAGACAAGCCAGAAAATTTGACCTAGCCCTAAGGGGTCAAAAGTTATAGGCCAAAACCTATGGCGTGGTGCGGCGCAAAGCACCGTACAAGACACCGTACTAGACCTTCAAAGAAACAGACGTACGTATTAACATTCAATCTAAGTAATTACATTAAAAAAACACGTCAAAAATTGACACAATAACCGACTTCAAAAATAATTGTCGGAATGGAACTAAATTGAAATGGGACCATTTGGGAAGACGGAGCTTTCATACATGCTAACAAAAACACTTGTACACCGTTTCACTTTTATTTAATGTACAGGATTTAACCTGACTGGTTTCGCTTTATAGCATTATCAAAGTTTGTTGTCCACTTTACATATTTATTAAATAAGTATTTTACTACACGGTCTAACATATCTTCAAGCTATTGTTGAACTGAATTTTTAACACATATGTAGGTAGATACAAATAAAAATTAAGTGTGGGAAATTTACCCTGGAAATGGAGAAATTAATTATATTATTATGTTATGCATTAAATATTGCATTTAGTTGGATATTCCAAATATTGTCAAATAAATTAAATATCAATAAAATTAAAAATTAAGGGATTATTAAATCAAGCCCAATTAAATGTCAAATCTCATGTCAATTGTGTAAAATGAAAAATTCGAAGTGAAACGGTGTACAAGCGTTTTTTTGTTAGCATGCAAGTTTCACCAAGTGCCGACAATCGGAACCATCAACTAAATAGGAGCTAACAATAAAAAAAAATTCAAAATTGATTCAGCCAGTCCAAAGTAAAAAAACGGTAAAAAAAAAGTCCAAAGTTAAATTGAGAACCTCCTCCTTTTTTGGAAGTTGTTTGAACACGGAACTGAATTAGTAGATCAGTAAACGAAAATTGATTCCCTAGAATTCTACTGCCAAAGGCTTATTTACTTAATTGAAAAAATGCTAACAGTAACATTCAGAGTGTACTTTATCTAACCCCTTTTATTCTGAGGAGGTCAGCCCCTCCCTGGAGACCTCACGGATTGGTATTCTTTATTACGAGAGCCCCGTACCCCCTGTTTGGCACGCCTGGAGTAATTGACGAAATATTACCAAAATATTTGTTACCGAATTCACGTTCGGAAGTAAATTAGGGAGCGTCTTCTATTTTTATGTTTTTATTGATGAAATTCGAACGACGCACGGTCATAGAGCTGTGAGCTTACGTAGTTTTTTTTTAATTTTGAATTTTAGAATGTGTTCTTTTGTACTAACGTGTTAAATTTAATTAAATAAATGTAATATGCTAATTTGAATTTAATAAATATTATATTACGTACATAATGTGTTAAAAGTTCAATAGATATATACTTATAATTAAATGTTAGATTTAAATTTGTTGGACATGATAATAATAATAATTAAGTAAACTAAACTAAATTTTAAATTGAGAACTGTACCACAGAATAGGGAATAGTACCTACTTACATACAAAACTTGCACTCCGACGTTAATTAAAGCACATTCTTTTGTTTACATAGAACATAATTCGAACGTTAGGGTTGTTAGTAAAGTACCAGCATAATTTGACCAATAATTATGACGTTAATGCCTCAATATCAACTCTATGGTCAATGCCGTATCACAAACAAGAGACAACCCTTACTGACTTACAACTTCAAGTTGTCGCTGACGGCACGTATTTTTTGCGGTTGTTAGGCGAGTGACATATGCCTGACTGTACTAACATAGGCAATAAGTTTTTTTGTTACTAACCATCTATGGACATTGCCTAAAATTCTTTTTTTGGTTCGAAGTTTAAATAAGAAATTCGATTAAGAAATAATAATTTTAAAATGATTACAGAAAATTACAACGTACTTAAATTATGTTCTTGTATTGGAATCAAAGATCTTATATACAATGGATTTCGGATCATCGCTCAAAAGTGTCCGAACTAAAAGAGAAACAAAACGCTAAAAGAGAAACAATCGCGCGCCAGTCTTGATTTTGACAACTGAACGACAACACGTTGCACAATGCCGTACTGTATTGTAAAAACTACGAAAAAAAAAAAGCAAATTGAAGACGGTGTACAGCGGAAGTCACCGTGGGCGATCGGTGCTTCCGCTGCAGCCGGCCCGGTCACAAGGCAAGTGCCTGTGACGCCCCGCCTCGCTGCTTTAGATGCGAGGCGGAGGGCAAGACCGCGGATCACCGGGTCGGCAGCACAACCTGCGCCGCCTCGAGGCCAAAACCTCGTCCGTCCGCTGAGAGCGGTGGGGGTGCCGCCCTTGCGCGGCCAGTTGTTTCGCGGCGGGATGCGGTTATGGACGTCAATTAATGTCTGACGCCCGTATCCGTATCCTGCTAGTGAATTTGAACCACTGCCGTGCTGCTCAGGATCTTCTGTACCAGAGCATCCGGCAGTGGTCCATAAACTTGGCCGTGGTCGCCGAGCCGTACTACGTCCACCCGGGAAGCCCGGTGGACGAGGACGGCTCGGCCTGTTGTATCTTTGGGGGGTCCGCCGCAGACAACTCGCGCCTTGCGATTATTGCAAGGGGCCGCGGGTGTGTTGCGGCGGACTATGATGGGTTGGCAGTCGTGGCCACCTACATCTCGCCGAACATTGACGAGTCTCAGTTTGAGCTATGGCTCACTGAGCTCGACGTCGTCTTCGCTGCGTGCCGTCCTCGCCCTGTCATGCTCCTGGGAGACTTCAACGCCTGGAGTGAGGCGTGGGGCTCCCGGGAAACCAGGGACAAGGGGAGGTTTCTTGAGGACTGGACCAGAACACGTGGTCTGGAGGTCCTCAACCGGGGGAATGTCGCCACCTTTTGGCGGCGGGGGGGGGGAATCGATCGTGGACGTAACGTTCGCATCCCCTGACCTTGCCGCCCGTATTACAGGCTGGCGCGTGGAGGAGGGTGAGGAGACGCACTCGGATCATCGGTACATCCGGTTCGATGTCGTCCCCCCACCTGACCTCCCACAGCCGGTGGCAAATCCCCCGGATCCGCGTTGGGCACTTCACCATCTGGATCGGGAGGCTCTCCTGGAGGCATCCATCGTGCAGGCCTGGATTCCGGCGCCGGACCGGCCTGCCGATGTGGATGCCGAGGCGGAGTGGTTCAGGAGAGCCATGTCGCAAATCTGTGATGCGGCGATGCCTAGGGTTACACCCAGACCGGCCAGGAAGCCGTGTGGTGGTCGCCGGAGATTGCAGAGCTGCGCGCAGCATGCATCTCCGCCCGCCGCCGGTACACCAGGTTTCGCCGGAGGCGTCGCCGCCCAGACGACGCGGCAGCCCGAGAGGCGGAGCTTTTTCAGGCATACAGGGAGGCTAAAGGTAATCTCCAGGAGACGATAAAGCGGGCCAAGATGGCGGCCCGCGAGGAGCTCCTGGAGACCCTGCAGCAGAACCCATGGGGGCGCCCGTACCTACAGGTCAGGGAGAAACTCCGACCTAGGGCGCCCCCACTGACCCAGAGTCTCCAGCCGCAGCAGCTGGAGCGGGTCATGGGCTCCCTGTTTCCGACGAGCGCGGAGGAGCACGTCCCTCCGCGCATGGCTCCGTCTCTGCCCGACGCGGATAGCACCAGCGAAGACGACGTACCCGAAGTCAGGGTGGGGGAGCTAGGGGCGGCAGTACTCCGGCTTAAACGCCGGAAAATCACTGCCCCCGGACCCGACGGCATTCCTGGCCGTGCATGGGTCCTGGCCCTCGAAGAACTCGGGCCTCGACTGATGGGGCTCTTTAGCGCATGCCTCGAAAGGGGCCAGTTTCCCAAGGTGTGGAGGACGGGGAAACTGGTCCTGATCCGTAAGGCGTAAGGGCGGCCGGTGGACTCACCGTCCGGATACCGGCCGATCGTGTTGCTCGACGAGGTGTGTAAGCTCTTTGAGCGAATTATCGCGGAACGCCTCGTCGAGCATCTCACGAGTGTGGGGCCAGACCTGGCGGATAACCAGTTCGGTTTCCGTCGGGGACGCTCCACCGTGAGCGCGATCATGCGCGTGAAGAGCCTGACGGAGGAAGCAGTCTCGCAGGGCAAGGTGGTGGTGGCGGTGTCTCTTGACATCGCCAACGCGTTCAACACCTTGCCATGGAGCTGCGTTAGGGAGGCGCTCGTGTATCACGAAACGCCTCTCTACCTCCGTCGTATTGTCGGGGCCTATCTCTCGGAGAGGGCCATAGCTTTCCCCAGCTGGCTCGGGCCAGCTCGGCGAGATGTGTCGTGCGGTGTTCCGCTGGGGTCGGTCCTGGGGCCGCTTCTGTGGAACATCGGCTACGACTGGGTGCTGCGGGGTGCGTTGCCTAGGGGTGTCGGCGTAACGTGCTACGCCGACGATACCCTCGTCACGGCGCGGGGTGCAACGTACCAGGAGGCAGCACTCAAGGTCACGACGGGTGTTGCTCGAGTCGTGGGTCGGATACGGCAGCTGGGACTGGCGGTGGCCTTGCACAAGTCCGAGGTTCTGTGTTTTCACAGACCTCGGAACGGTCCACCAGAAGGTTCCAGCATAAATGTGGGAGGCGTTAGCATCGGCATCAAGCCCTCGATGAAGTACCTAGGGATCGTACTTGATAGCCGATGGAACTTCGGACCACATTTCCGAAGTTTGGTCCCCAAGGTGACGCAGGCATCGGTCACGCTTTCGCGACTGATGCCCAACCTAAAGGGACCCAACGCCTCCTGCAGGAGACTGTACCTGGGGATCGTGCGGAGTATGGCCCTATACGGGGCTCCCGTATGGGCGGATAGGTTGGCGGTCAAGGGGAACGTGACTCTGTTAAACAGACCACTTAGAACCTTGGCCGTCAGAACCGTACGGGGGTACCGCACGATCTCCGGAGAGGCTGCATGTCTCCTAGCCGGGACCCCTCCATGGGACCTGGAAGCGAGAGCCCTTGCGTCATTGTTCCAATGGCGCAAGGAGCCGCTGGAGCGGGACCACAGGCCTGCGTCTCGAGAAATCGAGGACCAGCGGTCCCAACTCCGCCAGGATCTCATGGAGTCATGGAGGGTGCGACTTGAGCAACCCAAGGGGGGTGCCATCTTCATCGCGGCGGTGAGACCGATCATGGACGATTGGCTGCAGAGGCAGCATGGTGACCTCACGTACCGTGCGACGCAGATGGTTGCCGGGCATGGATGCTTCGGTAGCTATCTGTTTCGCATGCATCGTGAGGTCACACCCCGGTGTCAACACTGCGAGGTTTCCGACGACGACACCGCACTCCACACGTTGGTGGAGTGCTCAGCGTGGGCGAGTCAGCGCCGGGACCTCGTAGTGGGTCTGGGCGTGGATACCCTCTCGCTGGGGACCATGCTTCAAGCCATGGTGTCCAGCGAGAGTAGGTGGAACGCGGCCGTGTCCTTCTGCGAGCAAGTCATGCTCGCGAAGGAGGCGGCCGGGAGGGAGAGGGAGCGTACCCTCCCCGCCGAGTTCCGTAGTCGGCGGCCAGGCCGCCCCAGACTACGCGACTACGCCCAAGACTATCGTCCTCCATGATCGGGGCCTGAGGACGGCGGGATCGCCACCCACCGTCCTTACAGAAGCAGGCTAGAAGGGTTGCGTGCTGCGGGGCCTTTGCCCCATAGCACGCAACCAGATTCACTCACTGACGCGGGATAAAACCCGACCCCAATGACGCGGGATTCTCGTCCCGACCAAACACCCGCAGAGACCACAGGGGTGGTCAAAGTCCGCCGGGCGCCACTGGACATACCCTCTGCTAGTAACCAGGGACGCCCGGCAACGGACGTTAGAGCGGCCGCGGCCTTGGGACGCGGAATTAAAAAAAAAAAAAAAAAAAAATTGAAGACGGTGTATCATATTTTCAGTAAATAAACTTTTGTTTTATCATTTGCAATATATTATTTCACTTAAAATACAGTATTTCGTCGATAATAAATTAAAAGACAAAAGTAAATATTGCAATCCAGTCCGATACCGAAGTATCTATCTGTCTCTTTCGAATTCATCCCAAGCTCAGTAAAAAGAAAGAGACCATTTCATTTTCACTGAATAATGTACTAACAAAATGACCATTCAGATTTATTCAGATTACCGATAGCGATGAAACTATTTGGAACAAAGATTATAGTGGAGACTCCTTGGCTCTTTATGATTTTTTTTTCGTTATATGAACCAACATCTATTTCAGTTTTCCTCGGGATCCAGTACGCTGTGCACAATGGAAAAATATTATTGCCCTAGCACGGCGAGAAGAATATATTGATCCAAAAAAAATAACAATCTTGTTTGTTCGGCTCATTTATGGACATAACAAAAAGAGGTCCGATCTTTATGAAACTTGTACAATAATCCCTTGATTGAATACAATTTTTTCTTTTTATTGGCATGGAGGAGATAAGCCCAAAATGTTTTTAATTTTCACAGGGTATCATTGTTTTGTCATAAATATAATTACATAATTACACATGTCATTTTATTTCGAGTATGTACCTGTTATTTTTTTTATTTGGATACTCGGTAATGTATTCCCACGGGAATCGGGGCCTAGATAACTATATCTCGCGGGCGGAGTCACGGTGATCAGCTAGTAGCCAGTAATTTCGAATCCCAAAAATTAACCATAAAGATAAAAATAAATTAATGACGCGCAGTTTTAGCAACTAATTCAGTCACTTGAAACACGGCTATCTTATAGCGTTATGAAAATAGTAGTGAAAGCGGAAGAACTTTGACACCCGCAGGAAGTTTGGCATTTATAATATTATAATTAGTTAAATTCATTAATTCCCTTTTTTTTTATTCATACACTACAGTTACTTATTATGAAACTGACTCGAAAAAAATACTTAAGGGTTTCGATATTAAAAATACTTTCTACGTATCGTATATATATATATAAGTCGTTAATTAGTTTTTAAGTTTATTTCGTCTAATATAAACAAATAATTACACTTTATAAGATTATGGAATTTATTATAGTCTTACATTAATTATTATGTAGATACCTACATGGCATGGAATCCTTAAAAGACTTTAACAAAATAAACCTACTCCATTGTTTCTATGTTCACGTAGCTCAAGTAGAAGCTGCATAAGGTGAATTAGTCAGGCGAACAGATAGAAGAAACGTAATGCGATAAATTAGTGCAAACAAAAGTGAACACTATTCCGTTGAATCAAGGTTTAAATTTTAATATGAAATTTGTTTATATCTATGTATGCCTATGTATAATGTATAGGTCGACTCGGGACATTATTTTCTTGGGATTTGTTCTAGATCCATCGTCCATTGTATATAATGTCTTTGATTGGAATACTACATTTTAATTCTTATAAATATTTTTTCATGCGATCAAACCATTCTTTAAAACAGGAGGACCACAGATCTGAAGGCATGTTTTTTACGTTCTGATTGAACGCTATCACTGCCTCTTCGGAGTTGGTAAAAGTGAAACCTCTCATCAAATCTTTGATTTTGGGGAAAATACAGAAATCACAGGGTGCTAGGTCGGGGCTATGCGCAGGATGGGTGACGAGTTGTACTTTTTCAGAAGCTAAAGATGACTTTGTTTTGTTGGCCGTGTGTGAAGAAGCGTTGTCATGATGTAGGAGAACGCGGCTTTTGGGTCGTCTTTCGCGAACTTTTTCTAACACCCTGGGTAAACAAATGGTAGAATACCACTCAGCATTAACACTCTTTTGATCTTCAAGTGGAATTGTACAGATGGGACCCGTAGCTGAGAAAAAAACGTGATCTCTTTTTTACCAACGTTTCTCGCCTGCCTCACTTTTGTCGGCTTGTTCTCATTTTCAAACACCCATTCACAAGATTGCTGTTTTTTTTTCGGGTTCAAAACAATAAATCCATGTTTCGTCTCCTGTGACAATGTTATAAATAGCATTAGAATGTCCGTGGTCGTACTTCAGTAGCATCTGTGAGCACCATTCCACGCGAGCCCGCTTCTGCTCCGCTGTCAGTTCATGAGGGATCCAACGACAACAAAGGTTCCGAACTTTCAATTCTTCGTGTAAAATTTTCTGGATTTGACTCATACCAATCCCCAATAGTCCTCGAATTGTCTCATAGGTAATCCGCGGGTTTTCTTCAATTAACCGATAACAGTAGCCACATTATTTTCGTTGACGGCAGTTGAAGGTCGCCCTTCACGAAATTCGTCATGTAAAGAAACTCGACCTCTCTCAAATTCAGCAAACCATCGTCTCACGGTGCTCAAACAAGGTGCTTCTCTCCCAAAAGCATTTTGAAGACGAGCGGCACAGTCTTGCGGAGAGAGAGAACTTTTAAAATCATAAAAAATCATCGCTCTATTTTTTTCGACTTAATTCCATTTTCGTTGCATACGTAGAACTTTGATGTGTGGTAAAAAACAATTGACAAATGATTTCCCGCCAATTGTTTTTTTATTACTAAGAAGGTTGCAACGTTTAAAAAAATATAACATTCGAAATTCAAATAGTTCCGATTAGCTAGAAGTGCAAAACTTTTAGTGTGCCCCATGTACAAACCCAAAGATACGTCGTTGTGTACACCTTAAATCCCCTTTTTTGACTTTCATTCAGGATCTCACTCATGATTCAAAGACCGAACTATGTAATTAAATAATTATATTAAACATTAATTTTTGTGGTATTGGTTTTAGTTTGATATTTCAAAACGAAAATCGTTGTCGATATTATTGGACTGGTTGGTTGCTAGACCCTTCTGTGATGAATTTATCAGTTTTACGTTATTATAAGTGACTAGTGGTCCCGGCGAACTTCGTACCGCCTGAAATTTTGCTTATAAACCTTCCCTGAACCAAGTTATCCAAATCGGTCCAGCCGTTCACGCGTGATGTCGTGACCAAGGGAAATAGGGATTAATTTTTTATATATAGAGATGTAAGAGTTCAAACGGTAACACTATGATGCTTATTCTGGGTTCTAGATCGATATTGTAAGCGTTTAGATAAAGTTACAAGAGGAATAATCTTTTATAACCTCCAGACTCAAATTAAATATGCAATACAGACAGAAATACACCTGTATTTGTGCAGAAACGTACAATAAAAAGTAATGGTGTCGAGTCAAAAGTACAATTGTAAAAACAACGACAGAATTCCCCATCGTTCCGTCGCATCTCGCGCTTTTCAAATATTAAAATTTAATCGCCCGGTTGTCGCAAGTCAAATTAGCCTCTCTTGAGGCAGGGGCACAGATTATACAGGATACCGAATTGACGTTGATTCATACTGGCTGAATGCAATAATCTTAAAGAAACCTAGTCTGAAAAAAAAGAAACCATAGTGTTTCGATTGATTAGGACCCCAAGAATCGAATTAAATTTTTTCGAACGTTTTTACTTCACAATCGTCACGTTACGCTTAACAGTGGTTCCCAATCGGTGGTCCGCAGAAGGAAAAATATGGTCCGCTATTTTTTTTTAAATTTAGTGTTGGAGTTGTTAGTAAACTTCGTTCCTAACGGGGGTCCCCCGACCGCACATTTTTTTAAATATATCTTTATTGGTGCTCAGCATTTTACATTGACGTTTTTAAGAGCTAGCTAAAGCCCGCAACTTCATCGTAGCGTAGAATAGTTTTAATTTTTCCAGTTCCCATATATATTATCACATACACACATAACGCCTATATCCCGAAGGGGTAGACAGAGGCGTATTACACATACACACACACCCACAATTTGCCAGTATTTTTAGTCCCATGTAATAGAGGGCAAGCCTATTGCCGTCACCGGGCACTCTAGAAAGTGGGTTATGTCCAAAATGGACGAATTAATTTAAAAAAATAAGCAGCTTTTTTATAATTTTGAAAACTTAGTTTAAAACCCAGCGATGAAATGTTGATGAAAGGCAACAAAATCTTACATGCCACTGTGGCACAGCCAATTACAGTCCTGGGCGTCTCGGACTATATATTATCCTATGTAATAATCTAGAAAATGCAAATTTATTACATAAACGAGTGATAATTGATAACAAAATCAAAATATCTTCACAAACTATGTCTATTTTAATATTTGGACTAAGAATTCGTCGACTCTAAAATCGTAACAAAGTAAGTAAACATTTTTCATAAGTTTCCTAACTCAAAACAAAATGTCCAATCTGTATCATTTATTTTTATTTAATCTTTGTCATAATCGTGCAAGCAGTGATACAGCCAACAATGTAATTGGTGCGGAGACGAAGAAAACAGATATTAATACCGTTCACAAAACAGAAAACTGAATGATTTAAAACAACACCTTGTTTTAAGCTATTCTGACTTAATATTTACAAGAGAACACGCTGTATAATAAAATATGCCGAGTTAATATTTCCTTTGTGCAGAGGGTGTCTTATTATTTTATGATACAAGTGACGGGATATTTAATCTGTTTTCAACGTACTCGTATTAATACTCATTTAAAATTTATAAGTAAAAATAAAAATTGAGTTACTGTCTTTTTGTCTGTCTAAAACTCGATTGGCTGGACAGATTTGGTTAAATTTGGTCTTTAAAAATTAAACGTTGAGAGGTGACACAAAGTGCGCCATAATAGTCTAACAAATGATAATATAATTGACCAAGAGAACGAAGCGTCTACATTTCGAGATTGGACAATTTTGCTTTCGTCCGTCTTTCTGTATCAACTCTGATTTTTCTGTACAATCTCAAGATCTGATACCAACTGTGGCTGCTAGCCCGGAACACATACAGATGTGTTCCGGGATAGCAGCCACAGTTGGTATCAGATCTTCACGAAACTTGGCAAAAGTATTCCTTGATTTAATACAATTTTTTCAACGAGAGGTTTTTTTGGATTGGTGGGGGGGAATTGGGGGAAAAACGCTCAAATAACGTTTATAATGTATACTATTTACAGGTCCGACTGGCTAACATATTAATGTATTAGTTTATTAATTGCCCCTGTCTAATAATCATCAACTCAGCCCATTTGACGCCCACTGCTGATCCTCTCCAAATAGGGGGAATTCAAATTACATATATCACGCTGGCACAGAATAGGGAATAGTACTTACATACAGAACTTGCACTCCGCCGTTAATTAAAGCACATTCTTTTGTTTACAGAGAACATAATTCGAATGTCAGGGTTGTCAGGAAAGTGCCAGCATAATTTGACCAATAATTATGACGTTAATGCCTCAATATCAACTTTATGGTCAATGCCGTATCACAAACAAGAGACAACCCTTACAGACTTACAACTTCAAGTTGTCGCTGACGTCATGTATTTTTTTGCGATTGTTAGGCGAGTGCCATAGGTCTGACGCTGGTTGGAAGGTTGGTATAGGGCTATAAGGTTTTGTGTCGAGTTTTCCTTCTCTAATGATAGATCCTCTCTAAAACATTATAAAAAAAAAACATTATCACGGCTGTCTGTATGTCCATGTTGAACTAAAACTCTATCAAACGGTTTTCCATGCAAGTTTTATCTAAAGGCGTATTCAGGGGGTATTAGATGACCGGTATCAATTGTCTATCATATAACAACAAAGTGGAAATAAATAAATAAAATAGTAACATTACATATAACATATCAATTTAATTATAAAACAATACAATTGAAACTAACTAAATATGTACATTACCTATTCGTATTATATCTACTAAGATTACATCTAAATTCTAACATGCGTCAAAGAATTCCTCCGCCTCGTCGCCGACTGGCAATGTTCCCAGAAGGCAGCATTGCCACGTTGTATGGCAATGCTTATTCTTTGTACCAAATAGTAACCAGCCTTAATAAATAAAATAATAAATAAATATGTACCATCCCCACTTTACGTGTGAAGGTATATATACCATACATACTTCATTTTATGGTAGTGTTTTGTCGGTGTAGTCAATTAGTAGGTACCTACTCGTACCTATCCATGCAAAGATTAATCTTTCTAGAGCTAATCATTTGGAAGGAATGCCGACGACAGACATGAGGATACTATAAGTGTTCCGAGACTTGAACTATGGAAACCTGAAAATGATAGGAACCTCTTTAATTTTTCAACCGACTTCCAAAAAAGGAGGTTCTCAATTTGACTGTACGTTTTTTATGTTTATTATCTCATATCTTCAGACTGAGTAAACTGATTTTGAATGAGAAATTAAAATTAAAACTTATAGAGACATTGCTAAACGCCTAATCGATGCTTCTCAGGACCAGAAGGCTGGCTATTTTCTGGCCCAAAGAATAAGTATCGCCATCCAACGTGGCAACACAGCCAGAATTCTGGGAACCTTCCCAGTCGGCAATGACGCGGAGGATTTTTTAAACGATATTTTATAATGTAAATATTTTTAGTCTATTATTATGTTTATTTTGTATATTGTAATTCTTATTGTAAATAAATTTAACCTTTTGAATGAAAGCTACTACTTCCCAAGTGGTACCAATTCAATTTGGTCCCATCCCAACAACTATTTGGTCCCATTTCGGTAGTTTGAAGTCGGTTGCTGTGTCAATTTTTGACGTATATTTTATTTTCTAAAAATTACCACTTCTGAGAATACGATATCCAATATTGAAATAATACTATGTATATAAAGGTTAAGCAACATCGACTCAGGCCGGTATTAGGATTGGTGACCATTTCTTAAGACATTGATACCCCTCCGTGCCTCGGAGAGCACGTTAAGCCTTCGGTCCCGGTTGTCATACGAACATCTATGGCAGTCGTTAGGGGTAGTTGGAGCCCTAAATAAAAAATCCGAAAGGTCTAACTACAGAATTTCGATATCGCCCATGGGTTGTAGAGTTCAGATGGCAGTCGCTTCACGGAATATATCGAAGTTTAGCCGAATCGCAGTTAGATTGGAAAGCCGACCCCAAATGCGTTGCGAAAAGGCTCCATGAATGAGACTATGTATATAAAATGCTTTTTCTTGAATGACATGATCAACGTACAGCCATAACCGCTGATCAACCATATTCAGTTGTCGCGTCCGCTACTCGCCCCGCTCATCACAGCGTCACCTACCGTCGGTGTGACCCGGCCGTGTCGCCGGTCGCCGGCCGTGGATCGATACAGCCTCTGCACTTGAGTTTTTGCCACCCCATGACATACCCACCCATCCCACCCACCTAACCCCACACGGTCTTGGGTGGTAACGTTATGTTCCTATTTTTATGTTTATTTTAGTCTTATTCAAGCTTTAAGCCTGATTATATTGGGGTAAGTATATTTGGGTATAATTTGTTAGATACTTACCGAAAGGGTATTGTTTTTTAGTGTTATTTAACTATAAAGTGTATGAAATGGCGTTTTTAGAAGTAAGGAGAGAGTCAGTGTCGGCTGAGTTAATATTTCTTTGTATGAATTATAGTTTGAAATAAAAGTATTTCGAACTCTCAGATTAGTAGTGACTCAACTCGGAAATTTAAGAAATCGAGTTATGGTCATAGAGGATCACTGAAAGGTACGCTTTTTCATGTGAATGTTAAATAACGTTGCTGTTTCTTGTAAAACTATTATAGTATTCCAACACAGATCCTTTAAAACAAGGGAAGGATGCGGCTAAGGGCAGTTGTTCGCCGAGATTTCTCATGAGTTCATTGTATATTAAGTTTTTAATTATATTTGGGTAGGTACTTAAACTTACGAGTATTGCTAATCTAATTGTAAATTTATAGTATTACTCGTTGCTTACCGCCCGTAGAGGTAGAGGAAATGGAATGTTGGAGAGAGGGGAGGATAGGGAACTGAGTCTCTAGAACTCTCACATACCTATCGTAAAAACACGTAAGCTTTTTTTGATGTTAGTTTCAGACAAATCTGCCCATGATTGCAGCGTAATTTTATACTTTCACATTTCATTATGTAGGCACTTATCTATATTTTAATCAGTAGTGGGAAACAACACGAATATGGCATAGACAAGGACATGTACTGCCTGGAGTTTCAACCAGGTTATACCTGCAGCAGTCAGAGACTGACTGGTAAACAACTCATTTTCGTATTAATTTCCGCTATAACGTAAAATATACATTACAGGGAAATCAAAACACTCCATGAAAAAAAAAGAGAAATTCTAACCATATTCAAACATAACAGATAACAACCTCCCCAAAATCGAGAAAAAATGTATTTTTGCAGTTTGTGTAGCATGATATCTAACACATAAATACAGACATACTATATGAGTAACCAACCGTTGAAAATCTCATATAAAACCTCTTACATAATCCCGCATGCCCTCCCTCTGAGGGTTTTAAAGAGCCCGCAATGACAAAGCCAGGTTGTCTCACTCAGCCACGCCCATTGGAGACAAAACCTTCCGCCACGCCTTACGCGACACTTTCCACCAATCACGTGTGGGGAAAGCTTTTTTATGAAAACTTGGATTCGTAGAAATATAGATAATATAGATAAAGCTAGTATTGTAGGATGTTTCAGAGATGAATGGATATGACGAATGGTCACATATGTATTATAAAACTAACTTTTAGCTCCACTTGCGTGATATATCAGTTACTAATAATACGAAATTGAAGAGTTTTTTTAGTTAAAAGCGCGTATCTTGAAAAAGTTAAAACTATAGCCTCGAAGAATGCTATAGGCTATATATAACATCACTCTATTAACCAATAATTTATTTTGATAGTGAACTTTTATTTTTTTTGCCATAAAAGCATATTCAATAAAAGTATTCACATGGGCAATAAGGATTATTTCTTGGATAATGATGATGAAGATATACTTATGAGATGAAACTGCCTGACTAATAGTCTGAATACTCAAATTGTCAGTTGATGCACCTGCTGACCGACAGATTTCCGACCAACTTGATTTTTTTCTCATTCAAACACCGTAAACTTTTTATATCCACTCTAGGGTTTAACTGTTATGTATCTCGAGATAAAAACATAACGACAAGGTAGCACTCCTTGCTCCCCCTTAGGGGTGTGATGGTGTGAGAAAGGGAGACGGGAGATACACCCCATTCCAGACCCAACCTTTGTTCATTTTCTGAAAAAGTATTGAAGTTATCTAACGTTTTCAGGTCAGGACGCATAACGTATAATCATGTTGAATTTGTGATATTTAGTATGGAGAATCACGCCTTTTTCACCGAAAGGGTAGGTAGATGCATGGTTAATAATAACTAGGTATGCAATGCATGCTGCTGTTGCAAAAAACTGAGCGAAGTGTTTTTCGGTGATTATTCCTCGATGGTATGTCAATGATTTTCAATTTATTTTGTTCTAAACCACCTTCAAGTCTCACGTTATCACTGTGGTAAGTTTGAAGGAGATCGGTTCAGGCGTTTAGGAGGAGTATGCGGACAAACGAAATACATGAGTCGCCTAAGATTGAGCTTCGCTCACTTCGCTCAGTAAATATTTGGGACACTTTTAACAGAGCGTCATAGAAAGAAAGAAAAGAAAGAAAATATGTTTAATTCACAAACAGATATGGCGATTATAAGCATCTTACATAACTAAACATATAAACATAGAAAGTAAAAGTAAAAAACCATCAGTTGTATGCTAGTACGCGCCACATCTGCGTGGAATTTGGTCTCCTCTCAGCTTATGCTGACGTGGCCAGATCGAGCCAGACTAAACTTATATAGTGATAAATATACCTATACATAAATTATAACTGAGAGAAATATAAAACTGAAACATTATAGGTATATTAAACCTTATGTGATATAATGGGAATAATTTCGAAGATGAGAACTGTTATGTTTGCCAAAGTGCCAGAGCCTTCGAGAAGGCTAATAGCTCACCACTTATTACATGGGACAGAGTTCAATAGAACTACTGAGTAACCGATTGGCGAAATACCCCCTTGAAAGATAAAATAGGGTATTCAAGTATTACAAGTCAATATTGCTATGTTGACTTAATGCACAATCATTTTGCTTCCGATAAATTTACGAACACGCAATGAAAACGAGACACTTACGTGATGTCAAAATTGTTATATTTAAAACACTCGTTACCTGAAACACTTCCACAGTATTATTTAGAAATATCTCAACTCAATACAACAATATTGTGAGCTTAACCCTCCGCGTGCTCACAACCATTCATTTTACATCCGCCCCGGGCCTATTCAACCACCTATACTTAATTTGTATATTTTTGTACATTATGTACGGCTCCTTTTTGATAAAAGCACCCATTCACGGACGATACATTTATTAAAATGAATACGTGTTGGATCTTGAATAATGTCTGAGTGGGTCGTTGCTAGCAGGTCTCAATTAAAGTGGTGGGTCAAAAGGGCTCTTTCAAATGTTGCCGAATCGTGTTTTGTAATATCACGGGCTTAGATGCTGAAGGTTTTCCTTTTAAAAAAGGTAGACTGATGTTTTTATTTTATGAAACATGTTTTATATGTAATGTGAATAAGATAAAGGATAATAAGAGAAAAACAAAATAGTTTTAGACACAGATATAAGAATACTATACTAGTTTATAGAAGGAAAATTAGACACAAAACCTTATACTCGTACCAACCCGTCCGGCCAGCATGGTATATGTAGGCTAAATTCCCCCCTCTTTGGGGGAGGCCTGTGCCCAGCAGTAGGCGTCAAATTGGCTGTGATGATAATGAATGATGATGAAGCAGCATTAAAGCCAGATCACAAGGTTTGGTTGTAATAGTTATCTATAAGTCGTACCACAAGCTTTTACTATTGGTTGCTCATAAAATGGTCGAACAGTACACCTTGCAAACATTAAAAACATCATGACTTTTTTCCCCTTTTTCCTTTCAAACAAAAAGTTTACGATGAAAAAAATATTTTAATGAAGGAACACTTGTGCCAAATTGGCCGTCTGGTCAACTAAGCAAGTATTCATGCAATCATAGTATAAACTAACACTACTCAAACGTACACATTTCGTTCATCAGAAACTAAGTCATGTCTGGTGACGATTTTTGCCTCTCAGATCTCAGTCCATTCCATAATGCACCAACTACATTATATTTGAATAAAAATACTTCCCAAAATACCCTTTCGTAGTTAAATTTTAAGATGCAGATCAATACAGTAACATCCTTACAACACCGCTCGCTAATTGGCTAAGAAAAATTAATTCTCTGAAAGGGTTCCCTATCTAGAATGAGACCCAAAGGACCTTTATTAGGGCCCGTGAAAGAGAAACCATACTCAAATAATTGAACATCGCCTACAAAAGTATGCAAATGAGTCTTCGCTTGGAAAATTAACTTTTTCATTATGAATTATGTCGTTGATGTTGTCTTCGGGACGTCTTTTGGGAGTTTTTCGAGATTTTACAGCTTTAAAGGTAATTTGTAACGTAAGGGTTGCAAAGGCCCCCAACAAAGAAGGGTTAAGTGTTCGAATTTTAATATTAAGTTTAGTGAATAAACTTTTATTGGGATGGAGATGATTTGGAAATATGTAGGTAGGTACTTTGGATAAGCTTTGGATGTGCTAAACTTTTTAATTAATAATATAAACCACAAAGACGCTGGATTTGAATGAACGGCAATTCCCTTTTAGAGGTAAGGTTTCGAACAACTGATGTATCAATACCACAGCCGGAGACATTAAAATTGCAATCCATATCTTTCGAATTAAGTTAGTCAACCACGAGTCACGCACGACCCTGGGCGTTCTTTAGGAACTAACAGTAGCACAGTAAATTGTCGTGTTAGGTACCTACCCCAATGTATTTACATATACACAATGTCTAAAGACTGTGAATCTACACTGCATCTATTGGATATTTCACCTATCGACGTACCTAAATAGCAGTTGCTAAGAAATAGCCGTAATACGAGTCTGTGAGTCAGAACGGCCCCATTTCTTAGTATGGGATGGGGCATCTGCACCTACTTGTACTTATCTATAGTTAATATCCTTTTATCTAGAGCAATGGTCCAAAAATGTTACGTTAATTTGGGTTCGTGGACTTTCGAAACAATAGCAAGACTTTCAATTCACTATTCGATTTGATTAAGCCATCAAATTGGCTCATTCTGAGTCAGAGATGAGCTGAATTACTTATAAAGTTCAATATTAATTATAATACTTAAGTTCAATGAATACACACGTCTTCATTTTGCCGAGGGCGTCATAATATTCAACTTGTTTGTTCTATAGTAGGTGTGTTATACCACAGATATAAGAATACTACACTAGTACAGATGATCCATCTAGAAGAATTTGGGGACGTTTTAAAAGTGCCTATAGAAGTAGCTAAATAATTTTCGATAAATTCCTAATAGATGGCAGTGTATTGTGTGCGAAAAATACATAATAGATTTAATATTTTACGTTTTAATCCCGCACAAACGAACAGTTTCTATTGTCCCGATTATTTCCTAATAGATGGCAGTATTTTAACTTCTTATCAGAGTTCATTGGAGAGGAGATTATTATTAGTTATTACCCACATTTGGACTTTTCATTAGTCTTGATAAAATAAAATGTAAAGATAATAAGTACCTACTTACTATTATGTAAGTGGTGTTAAGTGTTAAGAAGGTGGAGGAAGTTCAATAATTTTATGATAAACCCATCGTGTCTGAGCTTGTTGATTTTCTTATTTAAACCTATAAATATGTTGTAAGTAGGTAGGTATACTACGGTTGTGTATTCCCGTATCAGTATTCGCTTAGCATAATAATATCATCATCATTCATTAAAATCTTATTTAATAACTAGCTGTTGCCCGCAGCTCCTCCTGCGTGTTATAGCTTTCTTGATCACCAGTTACTGATTTATTATGTATAGCTGTTGAGCGATATTGTCTCTTAAGATAAAATATTATTGAGCGAAGTGAGCGAAGCTCAATCTTAGGCGACTCATGTATTACGTATCTCCGCATACTCCTCCTAAACGCCTGAACCGATCTCCTTCAAAACTTACCAGTGATAACGTGTGGCGTGATGGTGGTTTAGAACATAAAAAATTGAAAATCGGACATAACAAAAAAAATCTCATAAATCGTTGTCGTTCGAAAATTTAACACTCCGCTCAGTTTTTTGCAACATCAGCATGCATTGCATACCTAGTATCTTAACAGTGTGCAGCTGCCCTTAGTGAACTCCACTGCGGGTGACGTAACCTACGATAAACTTATTACAGTAATCGGGTCTAGGGATCGAACCGCGAAATTAAGTTTGTTTTTCATTGTATATACTTTTCCGGGATAAAAACTACCCAGGTATTTCGACGCTGTTGCAAGCGCCATGAACAGCGTCGAAATATTGGAGACTGGATAAAATAATGTTACATGGTAAATATCCCGAACATTCTAATCGTAGTGTTAATGACCATGATAGTTTAAATAACTAGTTATAATAATATAGCAGTCACACTGGAGCGATGAAAGAGCTAAAAGAGGCCTTTTTAACTCAAGAAATATTCACTATAAAATTTTATATTATTACCGAATCATTTCCACGTTTATGGGTTGTAGTACAGTATTTCGCCAACAAATTAAAGTCCAGATTAGCGTAGGTGCATGTCCTTGGATAGATGCAAACATCAAAGATGAATCCTAGGAAAGTATTTTTTTTTGTTCACAAATTCTTTGTTTTCTCAACTGACTTCTAAAAAGGAGGAGGTTCTCAATTTGACTGTTTTTTTAGGTTTTTTTTTTTGGCCAGTTTTTTCTTGTTTTTTTTTCAAGATAAGTATGTAAGTATTTCATTATTGTTTTTATATTAAGTTGCTTCAAAATAAATATAAATAGGTATCAATAGGTGAAAATGTGTATCAATATTATTATAATATCCTATTGTGCAAAAATTATGTAACCATAGGGCTTATTCAATATTAATATCAGCGACAACTATCTGTGTTTTAGCAAGAGTTATTGATGAAAAACAAACGCCATCCAAATTTATAGCAGTAATTATTCTAGCCGACACGTGTACCGTGGCGCTGTGCTGACATTTTATTAAAAATGGTTAAATTAGAGTTTTAAAGACCCGAAAACTACTTATCTAATCGTAGAAAAACTTTTTAAATATAGATATATTTTTCTAGACTGGAATTCCTAACTAAAACGAAAGATATTGATTTAAATATTATGAACCATTACCCGTAACGCCATCTAGTTTTAAATAATTCAAATAACACGACAGGCCCGAAAATTATGTTCCTGATAGACTACCAGTGATTATACTTACCAATTTAGTCTGGGTATCGCGGCTCCGCTCCGCCTAGCCTGTGTGAAATAGATTTTTCATTATAATATAACCTAATACATACGAATCATAGGATCTCAATCTACACACACCACGTCTATCACACACATAACACGCCTATATCCCCGAAGGGGTAGGCAGAGGTGCATTACACACCCACAATTTGCCAGTATTTTTAGTCCCCCGTAATAGGGGGCAAGCCTACTGCCGTCACCGGACACATTTATAATGGGTTATATCCAAAATTGCCGAATGAATTTAATAAAAAGTAGCCGCTATATTGTAATTTTGAAAAAAAAAATTAAACCCGTCGCCTTGCGATGGAATGTTGATGAAAGGCAACAAAATAGCACGTGCCATCCGCTATGGTACAGCCAATTAAAGTCCTGGGCGTTTCCGAGTCAATAATATTTCTAAATACATATAAAATACCCAAACTCTGAAAGAAACATTTTGTGGATCACACAAATATTTGATTCGATCCGGAATCGAACCTCACAAACGGCAGTGAAAATGAAATTGCATTTTTCAAGTCGGTTAACCACAACACTCGTTTATAATTGAACCATGTATTATACTTGTAATTACATGGTTGGAGACAGTGAATGGATAAACGATATCTCACAAGTTATCATTCATTCAATTAAATTCAATACCCACCGTGAGAGATGTGAGTGAATGGATTAATTGAGATGTTACCAGTGAGACTTTATGAAGGGTGTATTGTATTATGATATTTAGCTTTTTAATTCTGCTAGCAACTTGATGTGAATTCAATTCGGTTTTTGAAGGTAATGAACAAATACAATAAAACTGGTGAATTAATAATATTAAACAAAAAAAAAACAACTTTAACCGTAAACTAAAAAGTTGCGATATGTAAAGTTCTCTTTAATACAAATTAATCAAACCCAAACCCAATGTAACTGCTGTAAACTGCTCATCAGATTGACTCCAAACCTTCATTAAATGGTAGTCGTTTATAATACCGAATAAAAAAATTAACAAACACACTAGGTGACAAGGTGACCCGTGATCTGATCATTAGATCCTGGTTTCCTTATATGGGACCACCTTGGAAATATCTCCTTTCCAACAAAAAATAAGTATTAAAATCGGTTCATACACGACAAAGTTATCCGCGAAGAAACATAAAAAAAGAATATACGGTCAAATTGAGAAACCTCTTTTTTTAAGTCGGTTGAAAAGTAATTATCATAATATAAGCTACCCTAGCTGATTGTTTTGCGGTTTCGTTCACGTGATATAGTTAGATCTCTTTCTCTATTATTTTCTACACCCGGGATAGAAAGTAACCTATAGTATAGCACTCAGGGATAATGTAGCTACATATTAATGAACAAATTTTCAAAATCGGTTCAGTGGTTTTGGAGCTTATTCCATGCAAACAAGCAAACTATATGTAACTAAATCTTTCCCCTTAATAAAATTGGTTGCTAGATAACTCGTAAAAAGTGTCAATTTGGTCAAGTTCAATTGACCGAAACGTCAGCGACTCATTACTACGTCAGCAATTAATAGAAAATCTCCAAGAGGCCATAAGAAGCGACCCTCTGGCAGTCAGGTAATGAAACTCATTCCATCCTTGTTTAAATGCCTAATCTAATATGAAATGGTGAATGTAATTTTTGTCCCCCTTAGCTCTCGAGAACTGCTTATGCTCCAATGATGGTTGACCACTCTATGGATAGCCCTCGATCTGGAGGCAAGCCAAAAAAATTTGACCTAGCCCTAAGGGGTCAAAAGTTATAGGCCAAAACCTATGGCGTGGTGCGGCGCGAAGCCTCGCGCAAGACACCGTACTATTTAGTTGCCTAAAGAACAAACGAAACTGCGAGTACCTAAAGTTAGAAATCATACATAGCTTGGTTGGTCATTGGGCATTGGTCATTACGACGACGATGCAAGTTCAATCTCGGGGCATTATTGCTTTTTTCACAATTGTAAATTCCACAGATTTTAAGTAGGGGTAGTAATTACTAGTAATTACAATTGCAAGTATAAAATGTATGAACTCGCACTAATCACTAGTAAACCAGGCGTTACATTCGGTACTGACGTGAACAGACTCCTGGCCTAGTATTAAGGGTGCGGGTCTGTCCCGTACGCGAGTAGAAACATGCATAACATGAAAACCGTCGGAATTCTATGTAGGTATACAGAAACTCACAAATTTAGTGATTCCTTCTTTTCACAAAATAAATCACGACGCATTTTATAGGTCAAATTATTAGAGCATAGCCATTACGGAAGGGTGGTACAATTCCGTGCAAACATTCTTATTTGACATCGTAATAACTTAACAACACAAGAACACATCCTTATCCCTAAAGACGGCTTATTTACGACTACATTTCAACAATCACTTTATCATACATTTAGTTTTTTCTACTTATTACACATGTATCATCAATTTATTTACAATAAGAATAACAATTTACATAATCATGTTCAAAAAATAATTACACTACAAAATGTCGTTTAAAAAGCCCTCCGCGTCCATTGCTGACTGTCAAGGTTCTAAGAATGCTGGCTGTGTTACCGCGTTGGATGGCGATACTTATTCTTTGGGTCACAAAATAGCCAGCCTTCTGGTCCTGAGAAGCATCGATTAAGCATTTAGCAATGTCAAAGCAATGGTAAGTAAAATATTTAAAAAAAAACGTTTTTAAAGTTATTTAATTTCTTAATAGCACTATTTTTCGCAGGATTAAAAAGACAACAAAATGTCGACAATTGTTTCGCCTCTAAACGAAGCATTATCAAGACTGTCTCAGAGAGAACAGCAAAATTTGTGGTTAGAACATATTTGCTTATAAGTAAACGTGTGCAAATTTCATTATCGCGATGTAGGATTTTTTCACAATAACTAACGTGGGTAGATACCTCAGATCTTGCTAACTAAGTACCCAAAAATAGGTATTCACCAATACAAGACTTCATCTTATTAATTTTCAACAAATTGTGTCGAAACGCCAAATGACACATACAAACCAACAACCAACTAATGTGTCTGTCTGTTTACAACCAGATTAAGTAATGGAGACGTGTGAAAATCTATTTGTTCAATAAGTAAGGTGTCCGCATCTATTCTAACTATTTCTAGCCTTTCCCAAACACTCAGCTTGAACCCTTTCTCACATAAACGTAAAACTTTAAAGGTGTTACTATTGTTCAAGGGGTGACCAGTGTCAAGGAGGTGCTTCGCGAAGAGGGACTTCTCAGGACAACCGTTGCGGAACGCCGCCATATGCTCCTTATATCTGATCTCAAAGGACCTGCCCGTCTGCCCCACATACTTCATATCACATCCATCACAACTCAGCAAATAAACACCCGATCTGCGTAAAACCGACACCAAGTCCTTGCCATTACACAGCTCCCTCAAGGTGTTCTGTGTTCTAAAGGCCACGAATATCCTATTCTCCCTCATGATCTTAGCTAGACTCAACGAAACGGGACCCACGAACGGCAAACAGGCAGTGTACTTCTTATGTGGATCTTGAGTTGGATACAATAAATGAAAACTAGCATTTCTGCGTTTTTTATTTAGTAATGAGTGGACCATACCTACGTTGTAGCCATTACTGTGTGCTATATAACAAATGATAGACAATTCCTCATTAAATGCCTGTGGGCTCAAAGGTACCGTCAGTAACCTGCTCAGTAAGCTGTGGAAAGCTGCCATTTTATGTTGCCATGGGTGGTTAGATGAGTAAGGAATAACAGTGTCTGTAAATGTAGGTTTCCTATAGATACGAAACTCATGAATACCATTCCTCCCAGTGATTGAAAGGTCTAAGAAATTGAGAGTAGAATCCGACTCCACCTCCAGTGAAAAATCAATTCTAGGGTGTACTGAATTCAACTTGGAGACGAGGATACTGAGCTGACGCTTTGTTCCCGTCCAGCAGATGATAATGTCATCCACGTATCTAAAGTAGTACAATACATGGACGTTCCCAACTATGTGGTTAGTCTCGAACGCATCCATAAATATTTCAGCTATTAGTGGGCTCAGAGGCGACCCCATCGACAAACCATTTTTTTTGCAGAAAAAAATTGTTGTCGAACTGAAAATAATTCTGTGACATGCACAATCTTGTTAGGTTATAAATTTCTTCTATTTTATTAAAATTTATCCTTTTGATTGTTAATTTGTGTTTTAAAATATCTAAGACTTCATTGTAAGGTACGTTCGTGAATAAACTTTTCACGTCCAAAGACACAAGTTGAGCATTGGACGGTAACTTTACATTTTTGATTTTGTTTATGAGGTCAGTACTATTTTTTATAGAAAATTTTGGGTTAAAATCTATTGCTTCTTTAATGATTGTGTTCAAAAACTTCGACAAATTGTATGCTGGAGCCCCCCTATATGCGACAACAGGTCTAATCGGGCAACCTTCCTTATGTATCTTTGGAAGGCCGTAAAACAACGGACAACGAGGATTCATGTTTATCAAAGTCTTATGCAACGAAGAATTCTCAGGGAATAAGTAAGTCGTGGATTTTATAGCAAGCTTCAGTTCAGCCTGGAACTTAGCTGTGGGATTATAGGTTATGTGTTGAAAATCATCAGATAAAATAATGTCATTGACCCTTGCTATGTAGTCCACCCTAGGGATCAAAACCACGGTGTTACCCTTATCAGCTTTGCTTAAAACCACATCCCCATCACTAAGTTTGTTGCGAATCGACTTTTGTACAGCCAATTCGGAGTTAAAAGTACCAGACAAACTAACAGAAACGATTTTTTGTGCTACCAATGCCTTTAACATTATGTCACCCTTATTTCTAATGATTGCCACCTCCGCATCCACTGTCAAAGGTTCTAAAGATTTTTTATTGTTAATTGATTTAGGTATGGAGTATTTTAAGCCTTTATTTAAAAGGGACACCTCACTGTTGTTGAGATGAATATTAGAAAGGTTCTTGATTCTGGGGTAAAATGTATGATTACAAAACACCTGTTCCCTTCGGTCAAAAAGTTCACCTCTACCCACCCTTAGATTAAATAATTTTTTTGATTAGATTAAAAATTTTTTGTGTATAAATTTTGAAGCTAAATCTCGTGCCTGCTGATCCAACAAATCAAATTCTATTCTGTGTAAACTGAATGACAACTCAGAATGTTGAACCTTTAGATGCCACTTCAAACTGTCTCTCACTCTAAACAAACTCCTTATTTCAGAGTTCAGCCACACTGTTTTTGCTTTTAAAATAGAATTCCTAGCCGACACTGTGTTATTGTTTGTTTTCAGGCAAATGTACCTCGGAAACACCCCAAAACGCTTGCACTCTTGATTGAACCAAAGATTTTGACTTGCTGGTCTGTGGAGTTTGATCAATTTTATGTATAGTTTGGCCTGGATAGTGAATCCGTTCCATCCAATATTTTAGCAATGTCACTATAAAGCCCCCATCACCTGCTAGGTTAGCATATTTACGCCATTTGAGGCCTCCAGCCGATGTAGTATGTTACTAATAATTCATCGCAACATTGTCTGTATGATCTACAACTCTATATATGGCAGTAAATGTAACTTTGGAAGCAATCTTAACTTAAACTATAACCAAGACGTTCATAGTGAATCTCAGGAACCTAAAAAAAGACACAAAATGCTACGGCTGCTTTCTACACACACAGCATTCGGAATTTCGTAACGTAATAATTTTGACTGTCTCAACCGTAAAATGCGCAGTGCGTACCCATATTATCTATGGACTAGTGGATTCGCCCACTTGACAAATTTTATACTAAAACCTTCCTCGAGAACCATTCTATTCATTGGTGAAAACCTCATTAAAATACGATGCGTATTTTAAAAGATCTAAGCATAAAGACATACAGAGAGAAGCGACTTTCTTTTACAATATGTTAAGATTAGAACCGGTAATGAGTTTGTGTCGTTAGCCCATTAGTCCTCCCCCTTGAGAATGTACCACATGGATAATGCAGAGTCCAACGGACCCCTAACTTGTTCCTTTAACTACTAATTTATTGTGAAACATTTATTACTCTTTTATTTATTCACTGCTATCTGATTACCGCGGTTCCGTTGGCGTGATATAGATTTCTCGTTTACAATTCCCACGAGAACACATTACCAGCGTAAAAAGTCCTATAGCATTCAGAGATATTGTGGCTACTGTAAAAAGTTTCAAAATCAGTTCAACAGTTTCGTAGGCAAATGAAGAAAAAAATAATTAAATCTCTGTCTTTATAATATTAGTGACTATAGACCAGCTGATGACAGCGGCTTCACTTCCGTAGGCAGCTTCGCCTTTTATCTTCCGATTCGATTTTCATGAAACGAAACCCTTTGCCTCAATTGAGCTGTCTATCTGTGAATACCACATCAAAATCCGCTCTATAATTGCCGAGATTAGAGTGTAGGTACAGATAGCTAAACAAGAATTTAAAAAAATATCTTCACCTACCTATTATATTTTTCAATTGAATCGGTGTTGTCTTTTAAATTATCTAATCGCTAAAATCGGTTTTGTTAATTTTATGAAATGTACAGACACATACGTAGGTACCACCAAATTAAATGTTTTGTCTACTACATAATTTGAAACCAAAACTTTTTGTTTGTATGTAACTTTCAAATGTAAAATTGGATTTATTCAAAAGTTCACGATATAGCCTGAAATCATTATTTTTACAATTTTTTCAGCGAGAATTATTGCAATGGTATTACTATCTACATTTAAAATATTTTTTCAAATCTCAATTTTGAAATGAGATTTTCCGATTGTAAATTGGATTGATGTTTACTCACTCTTGTCAAAGGATTGGTCTGGTCAGGCTGTTTATTTAAGCGATGACTATGCCCGAGGCGTATTGCTGCAACGAGGTCCGATCAAATAGGTACGTTTAAATTACGCGGTTCAATCATAAATACTATATTGATAGTAGTATGTATGAATGGCAATTAGCTTTCTTTAAAAAATATTTTACAGACCATAAAACAACACAGTCGACCTATCTAAAATTTATTTTATTCTAAGTTTTCGTACATTATGGACAAACTAATGCTTCTTCTTTTTTTAAAAACGTGGCTTCATCGATATTCACCGAGGATTTCGCCAATGTCAAGGTAATGCTTGATTTTTCCCGCACAGAAGAACTTGTTACTCTGAACTGAGCTGGACAAGGAAACGTTGTTCGGTATTGCAATTGAGCGTTTGGGGCCTGGATTTTTGCTCAGCGCCAGAGGTTACCTAAAAGACAACCTGCCACGCGCTCCGCAAAAATCCAAGTCCATGGACAAGCTAAGGTCCTTGACCAAACCGCCCAAGATTGCCGTCATCACTGACATTGACAGCTGACATTGATAACTGGTATAACATAGCTCACATAGAGAACAAATAGCTCATTCTGTTATTCGCAGTTTTGCGTAATTTAGTAGGAGTCCAACTTTCTATTTTACTTCTCTCTACACCACCCCAGCATGAATTCTAACGTTAGATGGGGCTACAGGCACCGAGCAACGAATTTCAGACCTGCGGTCGTACCGTGTAGCTCAATGGCTACAGGGTTTGGTTACTCTAGGTAGACCGTATGCTCTTGGGCCACGGAGTTAAAAAAAAAGATAAAAGAAGACATATGCTTACATATTTACTATAAACTGATAATATCTGCAAGACAAAACCACTTTACACAAAAGTTTTAATTACCAACTTACTTTAAACCAAATAACACGGTAAATACGTAGTTATTCATAAAAATAATAGCTCCAAAAACAACGTAAATAAATTACTCTTTGCACTCTTTTGAAAATAAGAAAATTGCCGCCATGTTTTCGCGCGATGTCACACAGAGAAAATAAAATATGGCTGACGGTAGACATGGATGATTTATATGTAACGAATAATAAGAAAAATACAGAGTATTCACATACAGGGTTGTGTAGAAAAAGGACAATGTTCTTATTCAAAACTAGCTGTTGTCTGCAGCTCCGCTCCTGCGTGTTATAGTTTTCTTGATCACCAGTTACTGATTTATTATCTATAGCTGTTGCCCGCACCTCCGCCTGCGTGTTACTTTAGATCGACATAACTTTTTTATTTATGAACCGATTGAAATAAAACATACATCAAATGTTAAGTTGAATAAACCACAACGCATTACTGAAAATCGCATTCAAATCGGTTAAGCAGTTTCTGAGATTAGCGTGTTCAAACATTCAGACAAACAGACAAAAATTCTAAAAACTATTGTTTTGGGTTCTATTGCGTTCATAATCGATGTCTGTATATCTTCGATGTACAGACATCGACCACTTACAATTTTATTACATATATATTTATAAATAATATTCATATTTTTCTTTCCAGTATAGGTTTGGTAATAATTTTATAGTTCCTAGTTTTCATAGTAATAAATGTTATACGCAGTTTGAAACTAGATGGCGTTATAGGTAGAATGTTTGCATAATGTGTTAATTATGAAAATGCTAACGTGTTTGTCAAGTCCTTTGATAACTAGGGCGGTTCGCTGGAACGCGGGCCGTTACATCGAAATAATAAAGACGAGCTGGCGGAATCTTAGCCTAACCCTACCTAACCTAAGATTTTTTAGCACTGTCAAAGGCATTATGTTTCTTTAATGCTTAATAACTTAAAAACTATAAGAGCCATATACACCAAAAACTATAAAGCAAACCACAGGCTTATGTTATATCTTTATGCCAATTAATATCAAGTTGATAGGTTAAGAGTTGCGCCCGCTATCGTGTCGCATACATTCTTGTTCGAGCCCGTGTGAAGACTCCGCAATACAATTATACACAAGAATAGTAAGAATGTATCGGTTAGCTTCATAGAACAAGTTTAATACTAATCTATGTGTATATAAAGTCCTAACACAGTTAATATGTTTCTTAATTATATAAGGGAATAGTTTGTGACCTTGTATGGGCGTAATTTTTAAATCTCAATTTTACACATTCTTTCATAATTCTTTAATAAAAAAATTATCATTTACTACAGATTTTATTAACCTATCTTATATTAGCTTATGGCGTTAACTGAAAGCAAAATATTCACACAAACTTCAAAAATAAAAAAGAACGGTTTCTTACTCACAACCCTTTCGAATATCGTCTAAAATATTCTCAAATTCTGATATACGTAGTCTTAGTAACTGCTCCCAAGAGTGGCATACATATAGCATGCATAATAAGCCTCAGCGTGCCCGATAGTCCGCCGCGAATATTTTCCACTTCAGGCAAATCGTTCGTGAATACCATTGTACCCACTTGCTTCTAACATATAAATTATATGACTCTTCACGACGTGTCATGAATACATGTATGAGTTCTAAATTGATATTACAAGAGCTCGTAAGTTACGTTTTGGCGCCTCCTTTTTGGCCAAAATTGGCTTTTTATGCCATCCTTGGCATAAATTGTGACTGTTATGAATTATATTGATACCTAATGAATATAGGGTCTTGTTTAAGCGGTGGAGTCATTCACAAACTTGTTTTGAATACTTTAGGTTTGAGAATTTTATCTGCGATCTGGTAAAACTCGGTGAATAGGTCAGAGACCTGGCGTAGTTTTTAGCGGCTAAACCACATGATATAAAAAGAAATACGTTTGTCTACTCATGTAACTAAACCGTGTTACTGGCATTGTGTCTCATCAGCGGCGGCCTTACCCATTGCGAGGCTCCGGGCAGCAGGTCTTTGCGAGGCCCCTTTTTTATACCGCGGCCCAATGCCTCGGTCGCCCCTACGTCCATTGCTGGGCCCCCCAGTTACGCACTCGGAAGTATTCCCTATGGTGCCGGCGGGCTTTGGCCAACTATGTAGCCTCTGTCTGGGTTTGGGTAGGGTTTTATACCGTATCATTGGGGTCGGGTTTTATACAGCGTCGGAGAGTAATGTGCGTTCTGCGAGGTTTCAGCACTGCAGCTGATCGTAGATGAGTCTGCGGCGCCCGGCCTCCGACATCGAAACTTACCTTCGCGAGCATGACGAGCTCGAAGAAGGACACGGCCACGGTCCACCTAGTCTCGCTGGAGACCATGGCTCAAAGCATGGTTTACACTGAGAGGGTATTCACGCCTAAACCTACGATAAGGTCCCATCGCTGACTCGCCCATGCTGAGCGCTCTACAAGCGTGTGGAGTGCGGTGCCTTCGCTAGACCCCTCGCGGTGTTAACACTAGAGCGTGACCACGATGGATCCGATCACCGTGCCGCCTGTGCAGCCACTCGTCCATGATCGGTTCTACCACTGCGATGGTGGTGGTTCCTCACCGTGGTTGATAAAGTCGCACCTTCCATGTCTTCATGAGATCCTGGCGGAGTTGGGAACGCTGTGCATCAATTTCTCGAGACGCAGGCCTGTGGTCCCGCTTCAGAACCCCCTTGAGCCATTGAAATAATGACGCAAGGCCTCTTGCTTCCAGGTCCCATGGAGAGGTTCCGGCTAAGAGACATGCAGCCTCTAAGGTGATCGTGCGTTACCCTCTTAATATCGTCTATCTATCCAGACCGCTGAAGACCTTTCAACGGTCTGTTTAAAACAGCCACGTTGTTAGCCGTCAATCTGACCGTCCATACGGGGGGTATAAGGCCAAAATCCGACCCCGTACCCTGTACCCTGGGACATACGGCGAGGCCCTTTCTCTTTCTTGAGTCTGGTTGCTGTACGGTACACTGTACAGTAAAGAAATTGAACTTTTTTTTTATTTATGGATAAATTTGAGTGCGTTTGACTAAGATAGAGCACTCAAACTCAAATAACTCATTGGAAGCAAAATAATTCCAAGGTGGCAAGAGTTCAATTAGGTATGTTATATAAATGAAATAGTTTACTAGCCTTAGTTTAATTTACCGTTATGTTATAATCTTAATAATTAATTAAGGATTAAATAAAAAACAAAAAATAAACTGTATATAAAAATCCATTTTTTTTGCTTGGGTATCGCCCGGGGCCTCGCGCTTGCAGAGGCCCCTGCAAGCGCGAGGCCCCGGGCGATTGCCCTGTTCGCCCTCCCCTAAGGCCGCCACTGTGTCTCATAGTTGGCTTTATTGAGCGAAGCTCAATCTTAGGCGATTCATGTATTTCGTTTGTCCGCATACTCCTAATAAACGTCTGAACCGATCTCCTTCAAACTTACCACAGTGATAACGTGTGGCGTGTGGGTGGCTTAGAACAAAAACATTTGAAAATCGGACATACCATCGAGGAATAATCACCGAAAAAAACAATGGTCCCATTGAAAACAATGTAAAAGTTCGAAAATTTAACACTTCGCTCAGTTTTTTGCAACAGCAGCATGCATTGCATACCTAGTAAGTACTCGATATCCCGTATATCCCCTTGATGACGGTTCTAAGGCAAGCTAACTTGACGGTTTGTTAGAGTAGTATTGATTTTACTCTAAATTACCTTTTGTTTGATTTAATATTTTGGTTATAAGAAAAAATTAGTTACAATGAGCCGTTTGGGGTTGAGACACTGGGGTCATGGGGTCCGAGTGCTCGCCGCCTTTATAGAGACATTGCTAAACGCTTAATCGATGCTTCTCAGGACCAGGCTGGCTATTTTCTGGCCCAAAGAATAAGTATCGCCATCCAACGTGCTTTTCGTGCCCAGAATGCTGGCTGTGTTGCCAGTAAGCATTCCGGGAACCTTCCCAGTCGGCAATAACGCGGAGGGTTTTTTAAATGATATTTTCTAATGTAAATATTTTTTGTATATAATTATGTATATTGTAATTGTTATTGTAAATAGTTACAATTTTTTTAAATAAAACCGTCAATACAAAAGTTATTACTGTCAGAGTAGCATCCAAATTAGAGAAGAGAATCCCTAGAGAACGGCAGCTAATTCGACCCCGCATCACTTGAGGCCGAGGCTGGACATAAATAAAGGCCGAATCGCCACAGTGACCACAAAACCGATAGTTTAAGAATATTCACGTATATAAATTAACCAGTACTCGCTGCCGCGCAGATTTCCCTAATGGTTGAATATAATAGTGTTGGACTAAGAGGTCTTCATACTAAATTTTAAATAAAAAGATTTGATTCGATTTTGTCTCATTTAATCTCATCACTTACATAGTTTTTATACTTTCATAGTTTTTACATAATTTTTATACTTTTTTAGGAATATACACAAATCATCGACACGCACGTTGCTTTTTAGTTGAGAGCAATTTCAATAAAATTACAATTCACGTTCTAAGTACAGTAAAAATGTGCAGCTTCATTATATTCATGTAGGTATACAATAATTAACGTAGATGTTATGCTCGTATAATTTACTTAAAAATACTTTGAAATACCTATTTAACTTCAATTAATATTTTGCCAACATCCTGACAGTATGATTTAATTCGAGTCCCGCCGATGACATCAGTTTTTGTGATCTATTTATAATTTCTTTCTTAATATTTTAAGTATGATTTAACTTGTAATGACTAAAATTTCCCTTTATGTACTAGTGGGTATAGCATTCTTTTATCTATGGTCTTACGGACAAATAAATAAGTCAATTACCTAGTATTATTTCGTTATCTAGAAGCATTATTTATTTATTTATTAACAGTTCACAAAACAGAACTAAGAAAAAAAAACAGGTTACAAATATTTGTATATCTGTAGATGTATCTACAGGTTTAGAACTAAAATAGGCACCTAAATAGTCCACCGGGGGCCACTGGATATACCTTCTGGTGTGTACTAGAGACGTCCGCAGTCATGGGAGCGGCCGCGTACTAAAAAAGGCACCTAAATATATGTACACAACATTGTCTTAATAAAAACAAGGTAAAGGTATTGTTATTAAACAAATGGCTATGGTCAGGTAAAGTATTAAAAGTATGAGGGCGCAGTATATCCGTACATCACATCCGGGGCGCGGTTGAACTGGGCAAAGACAAGATGCATGGCGGGCCCTACACAACCTCCAGCTTTCCACCGGGGACTACGTTATACAATGCTAAAATTACTTCAGATGTACTTTTAGTTTTAATGTTTATCACACATTTTCTATCGTAATTATAAGTTATTGATGCTTATTAGGCCCAAAGAATAGTATCGCCATCCAACGTGGCGACACAGCCAGCATTCTGGGAACCTTCCCAGTCGGCAATGACGCGGAGGATTTTGTAATGTAAATATTTATAGTATATAATTATGTATATTGTAATTCTCATTGTAAATAAAAAATAGTTATTTTTTTTGAGCCCAATCATACTCAGAATAGGGTCTATGGTACTTGAATTTGTGAAAAATCTTTTACTTATCTTTGGAAATCGAACTATTTTCGGACTCTATGGGTATGTATTCTAGAGCCTTGTTCGTCTGTCAGTTGGAGAAGTTGAAAGCCTAAGGGGCTTTCAACTTCTCCTCTCTCCTAACATACGATCAATGTTTTTCTTAAATGGGTGTGTTCCTTCTTATTATTTCTACATACCTAGAAACCTATCTATTTAAAATCTGAAAATGTGGTTCATAGTTTCTTTACCTTTTTCTTTTTCATTAATGTAACCTCATTGTGTTGTGTTCGTTCAAACTTAGAAAGTACTTTACAAATACATTTTCTAAAATAATTAGACCGCCAATGTGTTTAGGTTTAACGATAGCCATAAACGTCATAATTCCTAATTAATAAATGCATTCAATAGCAAAAAAAAAAGAAAAATAACCCTCTAATGGCTTACGGTATAACACACCGTCTTCCATTTACGAAATTGAGTGAATTATGCGTCCCTAAACACAGCAAGAGACATTAAAAAAACGCCCACAAACTTTTAATATTCTAATAAGACTTTGATTTAATTTCCGTTTATCATTATTTATGTAAGGATCCGGCGAATAAGGCGATAAGTCCGTTTTATTATTTTTTCGTGGTGAATTTTTGTACTCCCCTTCGATATGGCGATCGGAGGGTTGAAAAGCCACAGTATACAAAAGTGTAACACACGATATGTGGTATACTACGATATCCAACTTTAAAAAACTACTATTTTTTTAATCTGTAACTTTTCTTCTATGATATTATGCTATACTGTAATGAAACTTTGTAAGCTGGAAAATAAGGTTGAATATTTTTTGAGTATGTACAAAATACTATCGGATTTTCTTAGTGACAACCGTAACAAGGGTTTTAACGACTTGTTGATCGGTTTTATTCGGTCATGTCCGGTTTTTTGTGTCGATGTCAAATGAACAATGGTATTGTTGTAAATTGGAGGTTTCAGTCACAACACTTTGTAGGAAAATAGAAAGGGAAAAATACAAGGGGACCCATTGACGTCGGGGAAAAGGGAAAATGTTTATTTTTAGAATCCGGGGCCATGACCCACGCTTTTAATACCAGAAATATTACTTGCATGTTACTGTAGTAAGTAGTAGGAAATAGGAAAAACCGGTCAAGTGCGAGAAAATGGCAAAAAATTACGTTTGTTGTATGAGGGAGGGAGCCTCTTAAATAATTATTATATTCAGTTTTATAAATACATCATCTGTGAAATTTTTAACTTTCGAACAAGGTATAATGGTTCATGAAATACAGCCCAAGACAGACAGACGGACGGACGGACAGTGAAGTCTCAGTATTAGGGTTCCCGTTTTATCCTTTGGGTACGGAACCCCAAAAATGGAAAGCGAAGACGATACAGGCTTGACTATGTTTATGTAAATAACGCTAACTGAGAACATGCTCTGGCAAGTTCTCAGTTAGCGTTATTGAGCGATCATCAAACAGGCCAGAGCCTTGTCTGTTGATCGTTGAATAAAGCTAAAAAGCGGCAGGTGTACCACGTTTTGACCTTGACCTTGAGATCAGAGGTCAAAGGTCAAGTTAATTTTAGAGGTCTTTGACTATGCTGAGTTGATTGCAGCTGTGCTTGAGTCTCTAACTATTACCGTTCTCGATTTGACCTTGACCTTGAGATCAGAGGTCAAAGGTCAAGTTCATTTTAGAGGTCTATGACTATGCTGAGTTGATTGCAGCTGTGCTTGAGTCTCTAACTATTACCGTTCTCGATTTGACCTTGACCTTGAGATCAGAGGTCAAAGGTCAAGTTCATTTTAGAGGTCTGACCATGCTGAGTCGATTGCCGTTTACACTGAGTCTCTAAGCTCTTACCGTTCTCGAGTTGAAAGTACGGACGGACGGACTACTATTAGGATTACTGTTGTATAAGAGATTTTCGTTTCGAAAACTCTAAAAACAAAGCGGCATATCGACAATGCTACAAGTTTTTTTTTTAACTTATGAAGGTACTTGTTTGAATTATTATTGTGTGTTTGCAGATAAGGGTAATATCTTGGTTGAACCCCTAATGAGAGGAGAAGAAAACTGAGTATTTATTAGATACTAGCTGTTGCCTGCAGCTCCGTCTGCGTGTTATATTTTTCTTGATCACCTGTTACTGATTTATTATGTATAGCTGTTGCCCGCAGCTCCGCCTGCGTGGTACTTTAGATCGACATAACTTTTTTATTTATGGACCGATTGAAATAAAACACACCTTAAACTTTAAGTTGAATAAACCACAACGCATTACTAAAAACCGCATTCAAATCGGTTAAGCCGTTTCTGAGATTAGCGTGTTCAAACATTCAGACAGACAAACAGTCAAAAATTCTAAAAACCGTTGTTTTGGGTACCATTGCGTTCAATAAGGCCTCCTACAACAGTTTTTCTATTATATCTTCTATGTACAGACATCGACCACTTACAATTTTATTATATGTATTGATTAAAATTCGTATAAAAAAAGTCTGAAGTGAAACATACGGATTACCAGGTTGAAAGGGCTATTCGTACTAGAAAAAGTATATGTCTCATCGTCTGCATGCCCTTATCCCAATTATTTGGGGACGGCGCAACTTGTTTTCTTTTTCTATACATCCCTGTCACACGTCATCTCCTTAGTCAATCCTTTCCTGGTCATATCCCCTTTCACGCATTCCATCCATCTTTTCTTGAGCCTACGTCGACGCCTCAAGCCCTCTACATTCATACTTTGCACCTTTCTTACCACGTTACTTTCCTCTCTTTTCATAACTTTACAAGTCTAATTACCTCATATCACATTATCACTTCAAATCAACATTTTTCATCGCAAAGCAACGGGTTATTTTTTTTTTTAATTACAATATAGCTGCTACTTTTTATTAAATTCATTCAGCCATTTAGAACATAACCCATTATATGTGTGCCCGGTGACGGCAAAAGGCTTGCTCCCTATAACGTATGGACTAAAAATACTGGCAAATAGTGGGTGTGTAATGCACCTCTGCCTACCCCTTCGGGGATATAGGTGTGATATGTGTGTGATTACCTCATATCACCAAATTATAATAATGTTATGTGACTAAGCGATTATAACCTTATAACACTTATTATGTACATTAATACGTGTTATATTATATTATACGTGCTATTTATGTATAATCTATTAGTATTCAGTCTACCTGTTATAATTACGATTACGATTATAATTCAAAATTATTTGGTAAGCAATCAGCAATTATAATTTCAATTGTCCCAGGGTCCCTCTAAACTGAATTATGTACGTTACGACATTTTCGAGGACATTACGTCATAACTGTAACAGTTTTGAACGTATTACCGAGTAAAACTAAAACTAAAGTGATTTTTGGTCCAAGTTACAAGAAAAACAGTGTTTGAAAAAAAAATCAATTAATATATTTTATAAGCAGTGAAATATACTAACTTTATCTTACATAATTTTACAATATGAATCACAAAAACTATAGTCTTGGGCTGGACTCGAACCAGTCAGTTGGTAGAACGTTCCTCCTGGAAAGGACCTCACTGGTTCGAGACCAGCCCAAGGCCATAGTTTTTCTTATTCATATTGCAAAATTATATAAAAAACACTTTTAAATAGATTTAGTTTATTTTTTTTATGAAGAATTTCACAGTTGTAGTCTTGTCAGATATTTATAACTAGTGATAGGCTTATCAATGTTAAATTAACGGCAAAATACCGTTGAATATAGTGGATACTAAACAAACTGATTAGAGCTTTCAATTTATTAAAACATTTTGAAGAGGTCTCATAAAGAATTGGGCCGCATCGTGTCATGTAAGTTATAAAGTTACTTACACAACGTTGAGACCTTACTCAATAAACCCATACTTCATAAACAACATCTTAAATATACAACAATAGGTTTGCCTCATATTAAGTGTGGTCATGCATTATCTGGTGTAGAAAGCCGGAGAAAAATTGACTTGTGTGAATCGGTATTTATTTATATTATAGGAGACGCAATCTGCTACCTACAGTTAGAAAAGTATTGCACAGCATAGAGGAACAAAGTAACTACTTCTGACACACTTGACACTTATTGATGACTTCTTATCGTTGGTTAGTTGCAACTGAAGGTGAAATAACATCATTTTTAACGCGTTGAATCCCCAATTACATACAACATACAATATCATCTCACCTATATCTCCGAAGGGATAGGTAGCGGTGCAATACACATTCACACTTTGCCAGTAATTTTGTTGGTACCACGTAATAGGGGGCAAGCCTATTGTCGTTACCGGGCACTTTAGAAAATCCATAACTTCGTAATTTAAACAACTCCAACAGCCAATAGCAAACAGATGTTTCATTAGCATACCTACCACTAAATCTCCGCAGTCCGAGCAATTACTTACTAGCAGCAAAGGGCGGCAAACTAACAGTTGGTAATAAAACGCTATCTGTTATACACTTGAACCACTTTTATATCCACTAGCCTAAGAGAGGGTGGCAGACTTAATGCGCTTGTGTAATGTAAGTCATTAAAACATTTGTAACGAGCCAGTGGGTACCAATGTTAAAAGATGTTACTCTTTACATTTGTTTTGTGGAACACGCAAATTGCTGTGCTATTATGACAGTGACTTGTGTCATACGGATTAAATAAATAAATATTAAGGATTTTTTTTTTGGGTTCGATTTTTGCTGAGCGCATGGCTGGTGGCTTTTTAGGTTATCTCTGGCGCTCCGCAAAAATCGGGCTCCCAGATACTCACATACCGAACAACGTTTCTTGTCCTGCACCTGGAGTTAGTTAGGAATAACTAGTTCTTCTATCAACTTGACATTGGCGAGTCATCGATCATTATCGATGGAGCCACGTGTTTAAAAGAAGAAGAAGAAGGATTTTTTTTACTACTACCTTTGGGTAGTAATAGACTAATATTGAGTACTGGATTCAGAAGTCGTAGGTTCGTACCTACAACCTTTGAATCCAGTAGTTGGCTAATTAGGCAGTATCACTTACTATTGGACTCACCGATTGTGTACCTTACTTTTAACTTTTTTCATGCATTTGTCCTTAAACCTTTGGTGTCACCAAGATCCTAAAGGCTTAATCATATACATCAACTGCAAGTACTTATAACCATTTTGCACCTCCTTCAATCAAGGTACCAAGTTCCGGCAGTCATAAAAGTCCCCTATCACCGTGAGTGCCCGTTGCTTATTGCATTCGACAAAAGAGCGATTCTAAAAAAGTAATTAGTCATTAACGTATATCTGTAAAACCGTCACTACTACACGAATGACTTAGCACTTTGTCGTGCAAATAAAATTGGTTAACAGCATGTATGTCGTTGTTGCTCGAAGGGAAACGAAGTGTACACTCGGAATGTCGCGAACGAGTGCCGTTAAATAAATGACTGCAATGACTCGAGCTTTCGCTAATTGACAAGCTTAAATACTTCAGCATGTGCTCCATAGAAAGATATAACATACATTGTTTACACCAGCTGTAAAAGCATGCAACTCGATCGAAATATTCAACCAATGGAATTGCTGAAAGTTTCGGTCCTGTCACCAAATTAAGACACTTTTGAAATCTGCGATATCACTGGCTGAATAAGACTTTTGAAGTCGACGTTGGGTGGTACCCGTAAAAAATACTTATCGTTTCAAGAGGTACCTACATAATATTTATTTACAATAAGAATTACAATATACTAACAATATTTACTTACTTATCAAAATATCGTTTGGTAGGTGCAAAGGGGCCCTTCTGGGTGCAAAGGGGCCCTTTTAGGGTGCAAAGGAGCCCTTCTTACATCTATCGGGCCCCAGCGACCTCACCTGCTAGTGGCGCACCTGCTGATTAACGGACGAGGTTCTTATATTACGGTACCCATGTGGTGGCTTCGGCCCCTACGTGGATACCAGGTGGTACAAGTGTTGGTCCGGGGGGGTACCACCGTACAGCTGTGCTAAAGCCCCCCAAGTAACCCAGCCCAGGCTGGGTTGCGTTAGGGGTTCAGCAGCTGCACTGCCGGGCCCAGGGTGATGTATGGTGCGGCAGGCAGGGGTCCAGTGGGGGCGAAGCGGAGTCTAGTGTGGGTGGTGTGGGTCGATTCGCCGGCCAGGGAGACCCTTAGCAACGGCGTTGCCGCGGCCGCCCGCAACATAGTCATGGGGCCCGCCTGGGACCAACCACCCCAGGAGGCTGCCCCACATGTTGCGCATAATCCTGATGTGGGGTCGCCGCTCCGGGTGGTAACCGGTGTGGGGTAGCGGCGGCCTTGCATCGGGGGGGTTTGGGAGCCCTTCCGTCCGGCGGGTCGGCTCCGACCTAGCCACACGGTTCTAGACGAAGCTAGCCTCTGCACTTTGTCACTTACTGCCGCACCAAATGACGCCCTGTCTTCACGCTTTCCTATATCTCATCATGACAGTGCAACAAAGTTATAAACGGTACACAGCGGCCTCTAGAAACCCCACAAAGTCGATTCCTTTTGAGGTAGAGTTCGCGAATATCCGCGGACTACATGCGAACCTCGATACCGTCCACCATCACCTAGAGACGGCACGGCCCTCTGTGATGTTCCTTACGGAGACACAGATACGCCGCCCTGACGACACGTCTTACCTCAGTTACCCGGGTTATGTCATTGAGGAACAATTCCGCGACAAAGCCGGAGTGTGCGTGTTCGTTAGGGCGGATGTCTGCTGCCGCCGGTTGCGCTGTCTAGAGAACCCCTCCTAATCTGTTCTTTGGCTGCACGTGGATCATGGCTCTATGAGCCAGATCTACGTGTGCGTCTACCGCTCCCACACAGGGGACACTGGGACAACAAGGCTTTTCGAATACCTCAGCGAAATGGCTGACGATGCGCAGGTGCGGTTCCCGAACGCTGACCTGGTTTTCCTGGGGGACTTTAACGGTCATCACGTTGAGTGACTGGGGTCCCTTAGGGCCGATCATGCGGGACGATCCGCCCATGCATTCGCTCTCTCCCACGGGCTGACCCAGATGGTACAGGGGATCACCCGGATACCTGACAGGTCAGAACACACGCCCGCCTTGCTGGATCTACTGCTGACGAGTCGCCCAGCCGAGTACAGTGTGTCGGTACGCGCCCCACTGGGCACTTCCGACCACTGTGTGGTGCACGCCAGCTTCCAAGTGCCACCGCCTGCTCGTGCTGAACAAATGACTCGACGACTATGGCACTACTCGTCGGCAGACTGGGACGGTCTCCGCGATTACTTTGCGTCCGTCCCGTGGAGCCAACGCTGCTTTGTAGGGAAGGCGCCTTCGGATAGCGCTGCTGCCGTTGCTGGCGAGATCAGTCTAGGGATAGAATATTATATCCCTTTCACTGATGTCGCCAGCATCCGCAAAGCTCGCCCCTGGTTCGGGCGTGAATGTGCCGAGCCTGTCCAGAAAAAACAGTCGGCGTATCGCGCCTGGGTCAGGGCTCGGGCGGCACGTGACCCGAATGTGAACCGCCTCAAAGCAGCGTACAATAGGGCCACTAGGTTCAGCAAGAGGGCCTTCAAGAGAGCGGATGCCCAGCGCGTCACGCGGCTTGGTCAGGAGCTCACATCCCACCCCACGGGCAGCCGTGGATACTGGCAACTGGCCAAAGCCGTACAGTCAAATTTTTGCCAACCCTCGCTGCCACCACTGCGTTTTCCTGATGGATCACTGGCTCACAAAGCCCAAAAGAAGGCGGACATGCTCGCAGACCTCTTTGCGGCTAATTCCCGCGTCGATGACCGTGGCCTGCAGCCCCCCGCCATCGCCAACTGTGGCCACACTATGCCTGATATTGTTATCAGGCAATGTGATGTACGGGCAGTGCTGCGGTCGCTCGACACGCGGAAAGCCAGTGGCCCTGACGGCATTCCGGCGGTGGTGTTACGAAAATGTGCCGCTGAGTTGTCTCCAGTACTAACGCGTCTGTACCGCCTGTCATACTCTACAGGGCTCGTGCCGGAGGTCTGGAAAGAGGCGAACGTACAACCGATCCCCAAGAAAGGGGATCGCTACGATCCAGGCAACTATCGACCCATAGCTGTCACCTCAGTCATTTGCAAGGTGCTTGAGCTCCTTATCAATAAGCAGCTCATGCGATACCTGGAGGATCACTCGCTAATCAATGATCGGCAATATGGCTTCAGGCCAAAACGATCAATGGGTGACCTCCTGGCATTCGTCACGCATGTATGGGGTGGGGCTATGGAAAAGTACGGCGAGTCCTTGGCTATTAGCCTGGACATCGCCAAAGTATTCGATAGGGTCTGGCATGCTTCGCTCCTTTCCAAGCTTCCGGCATATGGTCTACCTCCTCAACTGTGCAGCTGGATTGCCAGCTTTTTAAACGAGCGCCGAGTGCGGGTCCTCTGCGATGGCCAGGCTTCTCGCTTCTTGCAAGTGAATGCCGGGGTACCGCAGGGGTCCGTACTATCACCAACTCTCTTTCTTCTGCATATCAATGATATGCTATCCCTCGGGAACATTAATTGCTATGCAGATGACAGCACACTGCACGGGAGTTACTCGGTTCGTTCGACGGCGGGGCGATCTGAGATTGAGGAGGAGAGACGACGACTCGTGGCTGATCTCGACCGTAACCTCGACAGTATCTCCCAATGGGGTGCCGAGAACTTGGTCGAGTTCAATGCCCGCAAAACACAGGCGTGTGCATTTACAGCGAAAAAATCCCTTTTCCTTCCCCTACCCACTCTTCAGAATGCAACATTACCAATGAAGGATAATCTAGACATCCTTGGCATAGACGTACGTCGAGAGCTCAATAACACTAAATACATTGAGAGATGTATTAGGCTAGCTTCGCGGAAACTAGGAATACTGAACAAGGTAAAGCGATTTTTTACACTGCACCAGAGGTGTCTGCTGTACAAAACGCAGATTAGACCCTGCGTCGAATACTGCTCTCACCTCTGGGACGGCTCCGCGAAGTATTTGCTGGACGCACTCGACGCTATGCAGCGACGCGCTGTTCGCATTATAGATTGTCCGGAGGTAACGGGAAGCCTTGAGCCGCTAGCCCAGCGCCGAACAATTGCTTCCTTGGCCGCGTTCTACCGTATTTACCACGGTGAGTGTTCTGAAGAGCTCTTCAATCTGATCCCACCCTCTCCCTTCCGATCCCGAACAACGCGTGCCGGGCAGAGATGTCACTCTCGTACCGTGGAAACCGTCTTCGCGAGAACTGAGCGTTTTAAACGTTCGTTTCTCTGCCGAACGATGGTGGCTTGGAACGCCCTGCCCGCGCACGTGTTTCCTCCAACATATAACCCTGGGTTCTTTAAGCGAAGCGTGAAGAGGCACATTACTGGGTCGTCAAGTTGAGGGTCACTCTCTATAGTATTCCTATGTACTGTGAGAGTTGCCCACATCACCAGACGTCGCCACAGCTTACCATCAGGCGGGTGGCGTCAATTTGTCTACCTAAATATATAAAAAAAAAAAAAAAGCTCCGGGTCATTGGTGACCGGGAAGGTTCCCAGAATGCTGGATGTATTGCCACGTTGGATGGCAATACTTATTCTTTGGGCCAGAAAATAGCCAGCCTTCTGGTCCTGAGAAGCATCGATTAAGCGTTTAGAAATGTCTATAATTCTAAATTTCTATAAAAGTGGCGAAAGTTAAAGAAATAACAGATGTATGCCAAGATCGTAGCAACTGTATCTCTAAACGCCAAGGGTAAAGAGGCGTGTATGTATGTACCTAGTGCATGTCGGTTAGTAGAATCAGTTACTATGTTATTCCAATCCAGAATTTGTAAAAGTTTTAATAAAAAATTGAAAACCTAAATCTCTTAGCGTAGGTAATTGATTGTTCCAAATATCAATAACCATTCTGTAATCCGAACCTTATTTCCAACAACCAAGACTGATGTTACATACCAACAAATAGGTATTATATATTCTATCGCTTAGATATAATTATATCTTTAACTGGAGGGTTGCTTAACAAAAATTTAACATCTTCTAAATTTATTACATAGAACCTCTTAAAAAGCATCGTTTTAACTATAAATTTTCATGCTGTCTTACCGATGAACACCCCTACATTGTTTACAGTGATAATTTGTTGCATACTTCATGTTTCTAATCGTTCATGGCAATAGTTAAATTGTTACCAGGAAATTGTAAGAGCAAAAGGGATCTTAGGGTTCCTAACTCATCTCAACGGCAAATGGTGCATCTGCAAACTATTACCTACGTGAGATAACAAAGTTACTGTCGATAAGTGGTTTTATAACATGCCTCTGCCTACCCTTTCGATACTGATTTATAAACCACGCGTTTAGTTTATAAGGTATGCTTCTTGAGTATGTTCCCATAAGGATCAGTAACGATAAAACTGCTTCGGTGGCGTGGTCCGTAGTGCATCGGCTTTCGACTCGAATCGATTCATTCGATTCCCGGGTCAAATCAAATATTTGTGTGATTCACAAATGTTTGTTGCGCCGTTTTCTATGTATGTATTTAGAAATATATAAGTATGTTTATCAGTGGTCTAGATCCTATAGCACAAGCTTATAGCTTACTTTGGGATAGATGACGTTGTGTGAGAATGTCTAAAATATTTATTTATTAACTAGCTAGTGAACGGAGTCACCGGCGTCAACTAGTTACAAATATATAACCGTCGACTGAAACTGAAACACACATTAACCTCGGCTGCGTTCCACATACCGTGGACACATAACCTCGGCAGATCGCGTGCTGGAGTGTGCGTCGGTTGCGCAAGCGGCGCACTGCTTCGCTGAACAAGCAGGCCGTGCCTGAATCACTTCCTCTGTGTGCAAATACGTCCTCGCCAAACACTGGTGGCATCCACTTTGAACCCTAGTTTTGTAGTACTTAATGCGGCGCTCTATAGAATCGACCATCATGGACCATGATATCCGCCTTCATCGTCGTAATACATTCTACCATCGTCGATCGTGGGTAGGTATTGCAGATGATTATGCCCTCTACATATTCATGATCGGTTGTGATGGCATATCATGGCTAATTTAAAAGAGGCCGCATAACTTTTATAATTTATGGTTTCGATTGTCGGCACATAGTGGAACTTATAGTAATACATGATAAACAAACACTTGTACACTGTTCTACTTATTTAATATCCAGCGTTTAACCTGACCGGTTTCGCTTTATAGCATTATCAAAGGTTTTTACACTTACAAGTGTTTTACTATGACTTTTTAACTACTAAAATGTTACACTTTATGAATAAACAAGAGGAACCAAAAGTCACTTTCCTACACTATACGACGATTTTATCCAGTTTAACCCAACCTGATCGGTATTGCCATTCCTAAAACATGCGAATATATTAACTGAAAGTTAGAAAACACCATGTGGCTATATAATCACTAGCATTGTGCGAGCATGGCGTGTCGTCATATTGTCGGTCCACCTGTTTGCACCAATAATATTGCAGAAAATGACAAAAAATGTGTTAAGTAGCGATATCTTCTGCGATATCATTGATGCAAATAGATGGATCGACAATTATGTCGAAACGCCGTGCTCGTACACTTCAAATCTTGCTATGTATGATTTTTTTTCTATACATATATTATTTATAATTAATGCATAAAATTGTTCTACTATTATTTAATAAATATCTATGTATAAATGTGACATTGGGCGTTTTCACTTTGCACGATATCGTGACTATATCGTATATATAGATTATTCCTAAAAAATACCGTGACGATATTTTTTAGGAATAATCTAGGTAGGTACCTATTTTTTCTTTAATATGTTGTTATTGTTGTGGGAGTGTGTTGCATCGCACTGATTGCTGTGTACTTGTTGAGAACTTGTGTTTTTGGTGAGAACTTGTAATTGGCCAAGCAGTAATGTATTTTTAGTTCACAAGACGGTTAGCTGTTAGATCTCGAAATTGATAAAAAAAAAATATCGTAAGTAGCAGCAGTAACTTTAAGGTAAGAATGTAAATTATCGTGACGATATTGTGGACGATATCGTCACGATATCGTGCAATGTGAAAACAGCATTTTTGTGTCGACCGAACTAGTACTAAAAGGAACATACCAAATCGCGACGAAATCCGCGATGTATCATTGCTTTTACGAGTAGCATCCGCAGAAACTTTACACGGTTCGACTCCTACGCCTCCAATTACTTAACAAAGTATCGTACTTCTAACATATTCACCATTAATTAGTGCAAATAAATTAAAACTTTATAGCAATTAAAATATGGTTGGAAGTTTAAATTTAATCAAAATATGTAAGATAGTTTATCCTGCAATTAGTTTTGGAGGTTATTATGACGATGCATAATATGACTTTTTTCGGTATATTTTTGTTACCAATAATTTCGTAATAAATTTTTGTGATTTATTATTTCCTTTGCGAAGCGGATTTTGTCAGGGATTTAAGTTAACATTGTTTTAATTGATGTTTTAAATAGACAATCACATTTGTGTAGTATAAATAACGTTCAAGGTCCGTATTGTTTAGTAACTAATTTTAAAGGCTTTGTTTATGAACCTATTCTTAGATTTAATACTTTGGCTCACAATACTTCAGGTCTAGATACAGATACATTTTAAACAGATAGAATTTCCTGAATTATTGACGAATGCTCTCTTGTATATTGTATGTCTTCAATTATACCAACACCACGTTCGAAGATTGTACCAATACTCAAAAAAAAACATTCAAAACCTTCTTGTAACGACTTCCATTTTCAAAATAAAAACGCTCCGGAACAGTAAACCAAATACGGACACATCAAGAACAAAGATTGTTGCTGGAATTAAAAAAAAACACAATAAATATGTGGCGGTTTTTTATTTTGCAATTCTAATTAGATAATTCAAATTTAGAACATTAAATTTGTGCCAATTTTCTTTGTTATTAAAAGATTATATTTTATTATGTAAATTAGTGATATATAACTTTTTATCATATCCTGTGCACGTAACTTGACTATTCGTTTTCGTTTAAAATCTACCTATTTGTGTAGGTACCTATATTATATTCGTAAAATTATTGAAATGGATTCCGAATTGTTGACATATCAAAGAATCAAAGAATCAATTTCGTTTATTCAGTTTAGGCACATAAAGAGCATATATGAATGTCAAAATTTTACAATTTTATGTCAAGCAATATTATGAAAATACTAAATTAAGTACATAAATAACCATTTGAAAATGATTCTTTCACTGGTTCGGTAAGTTGGTTCTCCTGAGAAGATACCAGCAAGAAACTCAGGTAGATTATCCATTGTCTTTTTTAATAAAATTTTGTTTACATTGTGTTACAATTTATATTGTACGAGTGGCTAACAACAGCAGATTAGGGTGACCATGCATTTTTATCATTAAGATATTCGTCTACATTATAATAGCCTTTCTTCATCAAACGTTTTTTCACTACTATTTTAAACTTATTAAGAGGCATGTCAACCAAATCCTGCAGAATTTTATTAAATATTTTTATACATTTGCCTACAAACGAATTACCAACTTTATGAAGTCTAATTTTTGTCATTGCCAGTTTATTTTTATTTCTTGTATTATAATTATGGTTGTCGGATCCTTTTTTGAAGAGTTCTATGTTCTTCCGTACATATACGATGTTGTTGTAAACATATTGAGAAGCAACTGTTAAAATATTAATTTCTTTAAATACTTTAGTTCTTTCAGCGAGTCACGGGGCCTCAGTCTATAGATTACTCGTATAGCTCGTTTCTGTAATATGAATATTGACGCAGCTGAGCCCCATAGCAGCAGACCATATGACATAACGCTATGAAAGTAGCTAAAATAAACTAATCGTGCCGTTTTTTTGATCAGTTCTCCTCCTCATCCTTCTAACCGCATAGGCAGCCGAACTAAGACTTCCTGCTAAGGCTGTGATATGAGGACCCCTATTGCAGTTTACTATCTAAAGTTATCCAAAAAAAAACTGTGGTATTGACTATTTGAACTAATTCATTATTCATAGTAATATGAGTATCCCACCTTTTTTTTTTTCTTTTTCTTAATTCCGCGGCCCATGGCCACGGCCGCTCTAACGTCTGGGCGTCTCTGGTTACAAGCAGAACGTAGTTCCAGTGGCGCCCGGCGGACTTTGACCACCTCTGTGGTCTCTGCGGGGGTTAGGTCGGGATGAAAATCCCGCGTCGTTGGGGTAGGGTTTTATCCCGTGTCAGTGAGTGAATTTGGTTGCGTGCTATGGGGCAAAGGCCCCGCAGCACGCAACCCTTCTAGCCTGCTTCTGTAAGGACGGTGGGTGGCGATCCCGCCGTCCTCAGGCCCCGATCATGGAGGTCGATGGTCTTGGGCGTAGATGAGTCTGCGGCGCCCACGCCGCTGACTACGGAACTCGGCGGGAAGGGTACGCTCCCTCTCCCTCTCGGCCGCCTCTTTCGCGAGCATGACTTGCTCGCAGAAGGACACGGCCGCGTTCCACCTACTCGCACTGGAGACCATGGCTTGGAGCATGGTTTCCAGCGAGAGGATATCCACGCCCAGACCCACTACGAGGTCCCGGCGCTGACTCGCCCACGCTGAGCACTCCACCAACGTGTGGAGTGCGGTGTCGTCGCCGGAAACCTCGCAGTGTTGACACCGGGGTGTGACCTCACGATGGATGCGAAACAGATAGCTACCGAAGCATCCATGCCCGGTAACGATCTGCGTCGCACGATACGTGAGGTCACCATGCTGCCTCTGCAGCCAATCGTCCATGATCGGTCTCACCGCCGCGATGATGGTGGTACCCCATCTGGGTTGCTCAAGTCGCACCCTCCATGACTCCATGAGATCCTGGTGGAGTTGGGACCGCCGGTCCTCGATTTCTCGAGACGTAGGCCTATGAACAATGACGCAAGGGTTCTCGCTTCCAGGTCCCATGGAGGGGTCCCGGCTAGGAGACATGCAGCCTCTCCGGAGATCGTGCGGTACCCTCTTATTGTTTTGACGGCCAAGGTCCTCAACGGTCTATTAAGGAGCGTTGAGTTGTTGGCCGTCAACTGCGCCGCCCATACGGGAGCCCCGTATAGGGCCATACTCCGCACGATCCCCAGGTACAGTCTCCTGCAGGAGGTGTTGGGTCCCTTTAGGTTGGGCATCAGTCGCGAAATTGCGATGTGATGCCCCCGTCACTTTAGGGACCAAACTTCGGAAATGTGGTCCGAAGTTCCATCGGCTATCAAGTACGATCCCTAGGTACTTCATCGAGGGCTTGATGCCGATGCTAACGCCTCCCACATTTATGCTGGAACCTTCAGGTGGACCGTTCCGAGGTCTGTGAAAACACAGAACCTCGGACTTGTGCAAGGCCACCTCCAGTCCCAGCCGCCGTATCCCACCCACGACTTGAGCAACACCCGTCGTGACCTTGAGTGCTGCCTCCTGGTACGTTGCACCCCGCGCCGTGACGAGGGTATCGTCGGCGTAGCACGTTACGCCGACGCCCTCAGGCAACGCATCCCGCAGCACCCAGTCGTAGACGATGTTCCACAGAAGCGGCCCCAGGACCGACCCCTGTGGAACACCGCACGACACATCTCGCCGAGCTGGCCCGAGCCAGCTGGGGAAAGCTATGGCCCTCTCCGAGAGATAGGCCCCGACAATACGACGGAGGTAGAGAGGCGTTCCGTGATACACCAGCGCCTCCCTAACGCAGCTCCATGGCAAGGTGTTGAAAGCGTTGGCGATGTCAAGAGACATCGCCACCACCACCTTGCCCTGTGAGACTGCTTCCTCCGTCAGGCTCTTCACGCGCATGATCGCGCTCACGGTGGAGCGTCCCCGACGGAAACCAAACTGGTTATCCGCCAGGTCTGGCCCCAGAGTATCCCACCTGTCTAACATTGGGCATAGTAAATTTTACACATTTTGTTTTCTTCGCATTGAGCAGCAAGTTGTTACTTGTGAACCAATGCAGTATTTCCGAAAGGGTACTATTTACATCGTCAAGTACTACTTTTGTCTATCACTTTTAAAAATTAATGATGTGTCCGCAAATAATACTATTTATATTTATGCGTATGTATTCTGCTTAATTTGTACTTATATATTTCAATGTATTTATTTATCTTATAATTATGTATATTTTATATAAGTATAATATGTATGTATATGTATATTGTATGTAACTATGTATTTCAACCGATCTACGCACACATTAACTTTATTCTACCTAGCATTTCCATCCCCTGGCCCACTGGAAGAGATTTCATTTGAAATAAGTGGTGCCCTTGTACTAATGATATTTCTGTATTGTATTCTTCTCGCTCTTATACCGTTATGTGTGTACATAAATTAATAAATAAAAAAAAAATAAAAAAACCATTTCAAAGTGGGTCATTGCTTACCTGATATGCAGGTTGAAAGTAATACATATCTGCCTTAGGGCGAAAAATTAAAAAAAGCAGCACATCTTGAGGCGCTTGCAAAAACGTATACAGCCACAGTTCGATTAAGTCAATACAACATTCTGACGTAAAATGAACAATAATTATTTGGAAAGTTATACCTTAAATCACTGAGTATTTTAAGGTCTAAAAAAAGTTAAATAATTATGTTATTTGAGACTCTGACTCCGGCGAAAAAATATGTGCGTAAAAGAATTACCTACAACTGAAAAAAAAATAAAAACTGAAGACTATTTTGTATGGAGAAATATAACTAATGACAAGGCTGTATGATCAAAAGACTAGAGCCTGCCCTGAAAAAAGTGCGAATGAAAAACAAAAATTAAAAAAAAGGCGGGAAGTACAATACTTACTTAATACTTGATACGTCGCCGGGCGCCACTGGAAATACGTTCTGCTTGTAACCAGAGACGCCCGGCAACGGACGTTAGAGCGGCCGCGGCCCTAGGCCGCGGAACTAAAAAAAAATAATACTTGATGCGTGATCAATCACTATTGTTATAATTTTTTTTATATGACCACTTATTTGCTTTCCTCGTATTCGAAATGAAAAGTAGAAGTGTGTAACTCGTGAGAAAACACCCATTTCTGCCTCAAACTATTGGCGAAATATCTCGTCAGAAATGGGAGGCTTTCATCCGTTCGTTAACGATCTACTATAGTTTGTTCCTTCCCAATTACCACGGGCATGTTTAGATCTTCAAAAAACTACGCTATGGATATTGATGCGGTTTTTACTAATAGAGGATTTTTTTTTGTTATATAATTTGTGAAGCGGGGAAGCCGCGGGCGTCCGCTATTCATTAATAAAATAATGAGCAAAGACGTATTGGATCTATATTATTGTAAATTTTCATTAGAATCCATTTAGTAGATTTCGTGTGAAAGAGTTACAAATATGTTTTTTTATTATTATCTTTTTTCAACTGCACAAAGTTGAAATTATAAGTTAGAGAAAAATACACAGTTTAAAACAGACATTTAAAATCGTGTAGACAGTAACAGTTGTATTAAAATAAATTACGTCATAACAGAGATACGACGTTCTCCGCCGGGCGTCACTGTAAATACATTATAGTGTCACCAGAGACGCCCGCAGCAATGGACATGAAAGCGGCCGCGGTCTCGCGAAAATAAAAAAAAAGGTACGACGTTCTATTTAAACTGTGTAACCTGTGTAACCAGTAAAAACGTCTGTTTTAAACTGTGTATTTCCCGATAAGGTAGGTCAACGTGACTAGTTTGATGACCGAGATTCGGTTCGTCGTAGTCTAAAGAACTTGATGGTTCTCCCAATTAACTTAAATTATCTTTGTTCATGTGTATTGAAGTCAAGGATTCGATATCCTGGCGTGCACTACACGATAATGGCGGTCTGATTGTTGAATTCAGGCAAATTGCTGAAAATTACTGAAGTCTTATGTTAAAAACGCCACGAAAATTATGGACACTGAAAACACAGTTTTTAGACGATTTTTTTGATGGATTTATTTACTGGATTGAGTTATGTAACCCTCAGGTACTCTCAACAGAACCCCAGATTGGATAGGGATACGATTGAAATCAAAAAGTAACCAACATGTGACGATGGTGTTCAATTGCCGAACGTCTGGTATCCAATGGTCCGTCTTTGCGAAAATAACCGGGATAAAACCAAAACGAGATCGAGAGTGGATACAGTAAGCATTGTGTGTCGTGATCGTGAACAAAATCGAGTGTGTAGTGAGACCAGTAGTAGTGGTTCTACGCGCAGTAAACGGACTCGAAGGAGGGTAGATGGAAATATTTATCTCTAATAAACTTTTTCAACATCCACTGCCCGTACTCCAGTTCTTCCGCGATCATGGCAAAACAGTGCCGCAATATCGGAAACTCAAACCAACGTTAAATGGTAAATATCCCGATAATACCAATAGTAAAATAAACGACCTAGACCGTAAAAAAATTAAGTCTTTTACACGGCAGTTGACCGAACCATTTGTCATTGTCATGTATAATTTTTTTTATTCGCGCCGTTATTTTGTAAAATTAGTGTTCTACATCCAAATGATGAATTAATTTATAATTCATTTTTAATTACTTAGACACGGATTTGATGTTACATTAAGAGAACTGTATGAATATTATATTAGATGGTTCTTTGATGTTTGGTAATTGCTTGCGTTAATGTGCATTTATTTACATCAAGACCTTGATTTTAACCAACGTGATATCTCTCATTTTTTATAGTCTTTTTTAGGGTACCGTACCTTAAAAGGAAAAAAACGGAACCCATATAGGACCACTTTGTTGTCCGTCTGACTGTCTGTCTGTCCAGACCCAAGCTGAAATTGATATCAAATACCCAGGTCTACTGTCCATTGGAGCTGTGAAACAATCAAAATTCTAAGCCAACGCAATCGATAGATACAGGCGTTTAAATTGGCTTAAAATTTTCGACAATCGTAAGGGAATCAAAACCTAGCGAATAGCACAGATAAAGAGAAAATTGCGAAAAGCATAAAGTAGGTTTGTACGGGTCTCTCGGTGCGCGAGTCCGACTTGCCCATTTTTTACATCATTCCGCTACTTTCAAATGTAGATAATCTATGCGTGCGTCTAGAACGCTTTGTTCTTATCGTTGGAATACCTACACTAGTTATTGCCCACGTCTCTGACACAGCAACGTGAATTTTTTTTTTCATTCCTAATGCCCAAGGGGTAATAAATAATAATAAATATTGTTGGACATTCTCACACAACGTCATCTAGCCCAAACTAAGCTATAAGCTTGTGCTATGGGATCTAGACAACTGATAAACATACTTATATATTTCTAAATATATAAATAGAAAACACCCAAACTCCGAAACAAACATTTGTGGATCACACAAATCTTGAATTCGACCCGGGAATCGAACCCGAGACTCCAGAGTCGTAAGCCGATGCACTACCGACCACGCCACCGAAGCAGTGAAGTGGTAGGTAGCCCTTCCAAGTACAATCTCTTGGAAAAAAAACTTGAAAAGCTAGCTGGAGAGTTAAGGGGAATGTTAGCGTTTATCTACTTAAGGTACCTTTATACCTAGTGTTCTTTGGGGCTAGGGGCCCCATAACCAACTCCGAGGACGAAGAGACTCTTCTCCAACCGGTGGAATACCGACGAGGCTCGATAAAGTGGATGATACGTACGTAAACCCTCTGTTACGTTGACTGACGAAATATGGGCATTCTTAATGCCACTGTAACCTTCAAGGATTAAGGCTTGATTTTTCGTGTGTTAGGAAAAAACACAATTATCGAGTAATGGTTGATACTTGAAGGAAGTTACAAATATCCTTTGAGTAAATGTTGTAATCGCTTGGTACACTAATTACATGAATGGGTTGGGTATAAATCCCGTTTAATATTGTTATTTTTGTATCACAATTACATCGATTACACCTGTCCATGTTTTTTAATTCCGCGGCCCAAGTCCGTTGCTGGGTGTCTCTGGCTCACGCAGAAGGTATTTCCAGTGGCGCCCGACGCACTTTGACCTCCTGTGTGGTCTCTTCGGGGGTTTGGTCGAGATGAGAATCCCGCATCGTTGGGGTAGAGTTTTATCCCGCGTCAATGAGAGAATCTGGTTAAGGGGCTCCCATTCAACGTGATTTTTTTGCCGATTTGGTACGGAACCCTTTGTCTTTGAGTCCGAGTCGCAGTCGGCCGGTTTTCCGACATTTTATCCCGTTCAGGACTCTTACCACTCATATCGTCAGATGGACCTCATGCTGGTTTGGTACCATAGTTGTTTGCTACATAAACCACAGAATAGGGAATTGTAAAAGTAATGGTAAGTAAGATGTTAAAAACTTTCAAAATATAATAGCATTAATTTTTCGCAAAATTAAAAAGGACAAACAAACGTCGACAATTGTTTCGCCTCTAAACGAGGCATTATCAAGACTGTCTCAAAGAGAACAGCCAACTGTCTCAAAGAAACAGACAATTGTCGACGTTTGTTTGTCCTTTTTAATTTTGCGAAAAATTAATGCTATTATATTTTGAAAGTTTTAACATCTGACTTACCATTAATTTGTCATGGACACATTCTTTTGTCTACAGAGAATATAATCCGAACGTTAGGGTTGTCAGGAATGTGCCAGCATATTTTGACCAATAATTATGACGTTAATGCATCAATATCAACTCCATGGTCAATGCCGTATCACAAACAAGAGACAACCCTTACTGACTTACAACTTCAAGTTGTATGTGACGTCACGTAATTGTGACATAGGCCTGCCTACACCTCCAAAAAAGAACAAGAGTGTTTAATTTTGTGTCAAAAATGTTTTATAGATAACATTCTACGCGGCATACACGTACTTCGATAGTGTTCCAGTGTCGTGTGCAAGTGTCTAAAAATAATTTTAATCTAAACAAAATACGCGGCTTTTTAAAATAAATATGGCGGGTGAAATATAAAGGAGTGGATACAGTAGTCAGAAATATTGTTCAGTGGTGACAGAAGCATTTAGTCTTTTGATTTTTTTTTCTTTATCTCAATCATTTCCTATATTTCTAGCACTGAATAAATTTTCTATGTAACTAGTCTAAGTTGCCTGAAAATAAAAACGCAAAAAGACCTATAGTGAAACTTTTTATTAGCTGCAGTAAAATGACATTTTGTGGGTTACCTCTGTTTGAAGAAAAATAAATAGGGATGTAGTAAAAATAAATAGAATTAATTACGAGTATGATCATTTATATGAGTTAGTTATGGAACGATTACATTTTCTGTGAACGTAATCACATCCCTATTGAAATTAGGCGGTCAACATTATTTTACGGAATGACATTTTGAAACGTCATTTTACTGCAGCTAATAAAAAGTTATACTTTAAGTGCGATAGTAAAGTGTTTACTAACAATACTTAGTCTTAAGATTCTATCACGCAATTTTATACTATCTAGATACGAGTATAAACATGTTGTATTCTTAATTTTGAGGTATTTATCTATATAACTATTGTAAATTTTCTATTTGTAGCCTAAAAAAGAAAAAAAAAATTTGAACCGCGCAAAGATCGAATTAAGTATTGCCATGTAGAAATGACAATGTGAAATGACTATAATAGTCTGTATGTTAGATAGGTATTAATATAAATTTAATATTTTCTTTAAAATTAACTACTTTTCTTCGCAGAAAAAATTTCCTTTAGTATAAAAGCAGTTTCAAAGAAAGTACTAGCAATGGCTAGCACCAGTTATTAGCATTCCTGTTCACCTCGCCAGCTAATCTTATAGTCCTTGTGTTAGGAGTGGGTTCACGTTGTTGGTGTTGTGACCTGGTATCGAACTCACGTCGATAAAACGCAAGACCACCGCTTTAGCCACCGGGCTACAGACGCTTCTAGTTTTAGAAACCATAATAAACAAGAAAAAACTTAAAAAGGTACAGTACAGTGTGTAGCAACCTTAATCCGATATAAAAATCAACGTTGACCAGAGGCGATCACTTACGACAAAAAGAGAGCACGTTTATGTTACGTACCGCGAAACGGAGAGTATAATATGGGTGACTTTGATGAGCATTTAAGTTAGAAGCGCATAGCGTTTCTGATTTCTAGCTCTCAAAAGCTTTACCCAAAACTAAAGTGTCGCGTATCGTAACGCGAAGTCCACAAATGGGGCACCAAAAATGCCGGTCAGTGTTGGAGGATATTCTGAAGTAGTTTACAAAGTAGATACATAAATTGCTTTACTGGTTTCCTCTTAGATGACTTGATCAAAAACTGCAGACTATAATATAAATTCTGTGCTGTATCAGAATAGGGTACCAATATTATCAAAGGAGTCCCTTAGCTGAAGAGTTCCTGTCTACGGATGGCATGCTAAATTGATTATAATTGATTGAGTATTGCGTATCATATGATTTACAACCACAAACGATGAGTCTAGTCCTTTAAGTTTACAACCATAAGATTCAAGACAATCAACGCCATTGTTGTTTGTAATAATAACATTAGAGGTAATACCTATTTTAATGAAGTGAATTATGTCTAAATACGTCGCAGCTTCGCGCCCAGAAATTATTTATAAATCTGCTAGGATTAAATGGCAGACAAATGATACACAAAAAATACATGTTCATAACTTAGACCAAACACCAAAAGAGTAATGTTTACGCAGCTCGAGCAGAGCGATCGTCGGTATTGTAACTGTTTCCGAGATCGAGAATAATCACCCCGTGTGATACGACGCCAACCAGATGATAAAACATAAGCTCACTGTTATCGACAATGAATGAGCTGCACAATTTTGATACCGCCTTCAGATATTTGGTTTGTTTGAATTTGGAATGTTTTTTTGCCGCGATTTATTTCAATTTTTTTTTAAGAATCATGAACGGCGGCATAGAAACGTACGACGTGCTCTTTTTCTCACATAGTAGCTTGCTTTGTGTTTTCGATTACAATTTTCGTACTGACACGGGTAACATTATTATTATAGGACAAGAAAATAATGAATTTTCCTTATAACATAAAATAAAAACTGCTTCTTATGATAATAACTAGTTTTAAACTTGTTTTGTCATCAAATTAAATAAAGGTACATAGGTATTGTAAATTATAAATATATAAGGCACTCATGATTTGTGTTTAAGAAGATATTACAAAATTTTCCCTAATAATGATTTTTTCTTTTTTTTGTAGAGGCTTTTGTCCATAATGGGCATGTCAAGATTACAATATTATTAAGAGGAAAGATTTTTTCGTTGTTATCGATAAACTCTACTTTATAATGATTTTACCAATTAAAGCAATTTTTTATTACGGTAAGTACTTAATTATTTTGTTCCCGCGGGTGGAGTCGTGGACATCATAGTAAATAATAGTAATAAATAATAATAATTAACAGTCCCAGTGAACTTCGTACCTACCGACTTTTAAACCTACCTTGAACCTTCACAAATATTTCAAGATCAAAATTAGTCAAATCGGTCCAGGGATTCCAGAAGTTTAGCGAAACAGACTAACGGCCGATTAATTTTCAACCAAGGAGAATTGAGTTGAATACAGTTGAATTGAGAGGTTCTCAATTCAACTGTATGTTTTTTTTCTTTTTTTTATATTTTTGTTACCTCATGTCTTCGGACTGAATGAACCGATTTTGAATTGGTCCCACTATTTGGTCCCATTTCGGTAGTTTAAAGTCGGTGGCTGTGTCAATTTTTAACGTATATTTTTATTTATATAGATTTAGACAAAATATTGACAACTTTTAATTATATCAACTTATGGGAGACAGATAACAAGTTTGTTCATCAATTAAATACTTTTATATCTTGATAATAAATACCTACTTGACAAAGAAATAGGTTATAACCCTGGCTAGATATATGGCTACTTTTTATCCCCGATAATGGAATCCCACCTAAAAACTGTTCCACACGTTTGGTAACCGCGCCGGGGCATCCACAATTAATATTTCTGCAAAAAATATCTAGTTAAGATCTAGGTCTAAAACGCTAAATATTCCATGGTTCAGTATAATTCTTATACCGTGAATATAAATCTGTATGTGTTGATAGATGATAACCAAATTATAAAACATTATACTGACTGTTATCACCTCGAAATTAGTTTCACGGCTCAATTCGTTTGGGTGGTGAACTAGATTCTGCTATAATTTGTCTGGCAAATCTGTACAACTAGTTTATTAAGAACTACATGAATAGGTATTTTGTACCCGATTCTCACGAACCTACATATTGGCGGGAAAATAAGTAGTATAAGTAGGTATACACCGCGAAGTACCACCGTTTAAAAAATATATTTTGTACTCTGTTCCGATAACAAAAACCGAACTGGAAAGTATTACTTTGAGCAACAACACACAGATAAATCAAATATTTTATTACAACCGGGAGATAGAACCAGAGACTTCGGCACCTGCCTACTAACTACGACACCGAAGAAATACCTAGGTGGTGAAATTCTTTTCCTGATTTTAATTTTATAAAACACATTGTAAGGGTCTTGTTTGACGCATAACGTCACAAAATTTTATTTATTTTCTGTCCTTAAGGTCTGTCATTGACTTGTCACATTTGCTAAATGTCATCTGAGCAGTTTCGCATAATGTAACTTTAGCAAAATGTTATTTTTTCTTAATTTTTCGCACATTGTGACATTTTATGACAGCCACTGAGTGTGCATCACTCAAGACCATTGTAAGTATCTACCAAATACCTTGTTTCACTTTGTACCGAATATGTTTAAGTGTAATACAAGTCATTGTTTCAAACTTTTTTCTATTCAACAATAGTAAATTCACATAAATTTCCCACAACAAATGCTTCAAAATCTCATTTTATGTAGATACCGAGCCATTTGGGTTAAACACAAACACGCTATTTCAATTCAAAATCAAATAAAATACTTGAAAAGGTGTTATTTTAATAGTCTCGCCATATTTTAGTAGGTACTTGATTCCTAAACGGAGTTCAAAATGTTTTTTTTTAAATAGAACAATGAGCTATCGTCACGCGGTTTCATTGATGAAAAGTGGTTTGTTAGTGGAATCATAGGTGGCGCTAGTAATATCTAAAATTACAAAACTTGTGGTTTTAGTACGTTTTTACGATTGAAGAGTTCCGATTTCTATTTTCACAGTTATTATAGGTAACAGGGTTCTCTCCTAGATCTAACAGGACAAAACCCTCCTGCAAGTGGTGCACCTGCCGTTCAACGTTAGAGGTTCTGGCTAATAAAAGTATCCCACTTGTGACAACAGACTCGACTTTATTATGTTGAACCCAAGTGTTTCTGACGAAGTCTGGATAATTAAACTGTCTCCTTAAAGGTGGGAGATGTTTTGTTTAAATAAACATCTCTCTTGATTTTCTTTTATTCAGTTGCTTCGCGGTCAAAATTTTTTTTTTAATCGTTTTAGGTACAGGGCGCGGGGCGTAAGCGGAGCTTTGCATTTGTGTTAGTGCAGACCTCTTATACACACGCATGTGTTGTACACACAGCTACAAAAAGAGTTTTTTCTCTATTTTTCGTGTTCACTCACACAAATGCAAAGCTCCGCTTACGCCTCGCGACCTGTACCTTCTAATGAAACACTGATTTGACAGTACAAACAAGTGTGGTCATAGTTTAATAAGTATTTCATATAATTTTTTAGGAGGCTTATCGTTTTGACATTTAAAAATATGTTATTAAATTTGACAGTCGTCTACCCAGGCCTTCATCTAATAGGTAGGTCTATGTGTCAAATGATTTCAGTCTCGATAGCCTGCACTCCTGCTGACTGACTATGGAGTTCACTGACTTGTTACATTAGTCAAGTAGGTACCTACCTACGTACCTACTTACATTTTGAATCATGTATTTATCTCCAGACGAGGTTCTGGCAATTATTCTCAGTTCCCGGTAACGTAATAGACTCGCCACCTATTAGGTAAGTACGTGGGGTTAACAAAGCGACTGGCAAAATGTGGGTGTAATATTCCTTCGGGGATAAAGATGTGATGTGTGTCTGTCTGGCTTTATCTCCGAAGGGATATGGATATGATTGTAATACCCAACATTGGTTTATAACGAAATACAAAATGTGAGTGTCAAGCTAGTGTAGTTTGGTGATATCTACCTAGTTGCCTTCCATATTTTGATATTATATTAGACTATAAGTTCTACTAAGTTCGGAATTAGGTGTGTTACGTATTAATGTAAGTAATTATTAAGTAGGTATATTATTTCTTCAAAGTTCAGTGTGCTCAACTATCCGTGGAAACATTCAGTGCACCGTTTAATTACACACCGGGATGTTGGAGAATGTTTTTTTAGTTTGTAGTCTACCTATGTATTCTTTACATTAACATTTAATTAGTGTCGTTGTAAGAACTTAGTACATCAGTAATAGGTACAATGTATATTATTGTACCCGGAACTTGGCGAGAGGTATGCAGTGAGTGTAGTGTTCGGTACGTGTATGGCGTGGTTATGTGCTATAAGTGGAGTACTCGTATATGTCTAGTTACGTAACGGCGCGGCATGCGATGCTTCAGTTCTCTTCTGTTTACAGTGGTCGGTGCTCGGTCTAGGAGCGCGAGTGTCGCGTGTCCCCACCGAGCATCGATCCGCTCCGCCCAGCGCTCGCTCCTCCCACCTGCGGCCGCCGTCCCTCACGTCCCTCTCCCCCGCGCCTCCCTCCGCACTGGCCTCACACCCCCGCACCGCTGGCCTTTGTCACGCGCCGCCCGCGCGGTCACCTGTGTCGCACGTCCTCAGTCGCAAAGCGGCCGCGTCGCGCGTCACCCGCTTCGCACTACGCGCACTATATTATGACAGTAACGTGATGGAAGGCAAAGAATACGGTGCGGTTCCCGGCTTGCCGGCGGGTCTGGACTATTTTATGATGCCGAGAATCACCCAGCCCGCGCCTCAGTTCGATTTTCGTAAACTCGGTGCCAGCTTTAGTGGACGTGATGACGATAAAAATGAAGAACGACGGACGCCCGAGTATCCGCTGGACAGGCGGGACCCGCCGCCGGCGCCTTGGCCCCTTGGACTCGGTGTACAGTTCGTCAACCCTGCCACGGGCAAGAAAAGAGTTCAGTGTAATGTTTGCCTTAAGACTTTTTGTGATAAAGGCGCTCTAAAAATTCATTTCTCCGCGGTGCACCTGCGAGAGATGCACAAGTGTACAGTGGAAGGATGCACAATGATGTTCAGTTCGAGAAGATCGAGAAACCGCCACAGTGCCAACCCGAACCCTAAGCTGCACTCACCACATGTTAGACGTAAGATTTCAGCGCACGATGGTCGCTCTTCTCAACCGTTTTCACTGCTGCCTGCGTTAGCGAGGTTGCCGATTCCTCCACCGGGACTTCTACCGCCCGAACTAGCAGCTCGACTACCACCACGGCTATCCGGCCCTCCAGGACCAACACCTCTACCACCACGAGTGCCCCTTGACGACCTCCGCAACTTCAGTGAAATTGAAAAAATGTATAGAAAAATGCCTCATCATGAGGAGCCTTCACGTAGTGCTTTAGATCTTGCCAAACCTCTTATTGTTCACGAAGATGACTCTAATAATTATAGTGAAATTAACGACGATGTTTCTGAAGATGAAAATAAAGATACCAAATCTGATGACCGGACCGAAACCTCCGAAGTTGAAAGGTTAAATTATGAAGATGTACCTGAGGATTTGAGTGTTAATAAAAACAAAGATGAAACCAAACCCTCTGCTGAAAATCTTGACAGTGTAAGTCGTACTGATCCCACCGCCTTAGATGACAAGTCGTCGTCATTCGTTCCTAACAAGCGCAAGAGGAAGAGTGGTAACCCTACGCGGTGTTCGCAAACCAATGAATACAATGTTTCCGATGAAGAATGCCAAGGAGATTTATTTAGAAATCTGTCGACTCCCGGATCGAGTCGCGCTGAAGAGGAGCCGTTATCACTTAAGAAACAAAAACCTGAAAATACTGAGTCCTTTCTTAACGGAGAGGAAATTATTATGGACTCGGAATCGCTGACGCGAGTGAAGGCTGAAAGTGAATCAGACGGTGAATCAAGTGCTCCAAGCGTAGTCCGCGAAGGTTTGAGACTACGTTCCGATCTCTATACACCGAGTGACAGTGGGAGTGATTTACATGCTCTGGAAGAGCGCTTAACCAGAGGGCGGTCACCATCAGCCAGCAGTGACCGGACCGACGACAGGTCAGATATTAATGACATAGAGATTCCTATTGATCATGAGAATCCAGATCGGTGTACTGCTTGTGGAAAAGTATTTCAGAACCATTTTACATTGCGTATGCACTACAGAAACGTTCATTTGAAATTGTTGCACCCATGTGAAGTAAATGGTTGTGATGCTGCGTTTCCTTCCAGGCGCAGTCGAGATAGACACAGTTCGAACGTTGACCTACATCGGCGTTTGCTGTCGACGGGCTCTCCAGACGAACGAGAACAAAAACCCGCATTTGAAGTGAATGCTGATCTTCTAAATAAATTGTATGCAGATATCAAAGGTCTCGCCTCTACGTTAGAGAGTCTACGGTATGGTAATAACGAAGACGCATCACAACTGCCGAGTTATGTGACGGAAACTATGAAATTTTACAGTCGAAACTTGAGTGCGTTGCAATCTGGCCTGTTTCCGCAATTCGGAGATAGAGGGTTTTTTCCGGCGCCCTTTCTAATGGGTAATGGCATGCCTCCACCTGGTGTACCTTACGGTGCCCCGGGGGGAGCGCAGTCGGTGCGGGAGTCTCTGTCTCCGCTGTCTGCATCCTCGCCGCCGGTGATCTCGCCGGGGCGTCTAGATGCAGCGCACGCTCGGCCTCGAGATGACGCCAATCTGCTTTTTCGTGAGAGCTCAGAATCATTCAAGAAGATGACATCATTATGCGAGCGCCAGGAACAACTGTACCAGCACCACGTCCCGGTGTCATGACGCCCTCGCTTTGAGCCTCGCTCACACTGGTGATACCTCATGTCTTGATGTGAACAGACTTTGTATATTTAATTGTTAATAATTTTAATTGTGTTAATTCTATTTCGTACTTCGTTTTTGTATTTTCTTGTGATATTTAGACAAATATTATCTTAATTATTGATCCCACGAACTCTAAGTTAATATGGGATGTCGGCTTGGGTGTTGAGTTGGAGTTTGTGAAGCAAAGTGCAATACTGACTCGAATATTATAAATATTAATGGACTTGGCGTACGATATGAGATCGTGTAGAGTATTCGTAATCGATGTTGAAAGTAAACGTTATTATGATCAGCTTCATTTATTGTTCTGGCGCAATAAACTCATTGATAAAATTAATATGCTATTGTTTTTATTTGTGTGGTATTAAAATTATTAACAAGATAATCGTCACGGGTATTGAGTACTAGCGCCAGTCAGCGGGAATGGGGTTTACTCGACTGGAAACGACGAACAGCTGTTTTTTTATTAATCCTAACAAAAGGTAGAGTAAAAGTTTTCTACAAAGCTTGAGTAGATAATTGGGCTTAGCCTGTGACTAATTTCCCCATTTCACACGATTCGATTCTAAGTTAAAACATCCGCTTGTTATGAATCCAATACAATAAAGATATGATAATTTTAGCATTCAATTTGTAACTATGAATAATCAATATAACTAGTTTATTTTTAATGGTGCAACCAAATTTTACAGTAGCTATTTGATTAGATTAACGCCTAGTATTTTTATGTTTTTATTAATCAGAGAGAGAGAGTAAAACGAAACGTAAGTATGTATTTGAAATATGAGTGGTGTTCTCGAAAATATTTTATTTTAATAACTTCGTAGTATCAGTTTTAATTTAAATATTCAAAAATTTACATAAAATAAACGTTTAGGTCAAAGAAAATCACTTTTCTATTTTAATTAGAATGAAAGCGGTTGATCACAATTCAATTTAGTATTCAGAGCGCATTTAAGGAGAATTTCTAGAATCTCTTCTTATAATCTAATTCTCTTCATCTAGAATTTCTTTTTGTTTTGGAAAGTAATTAGGAACGATGATCTTCTTTGAAAAATAAGCTAGGTTTTATTACTGTAATCTATTGTTCGAAGAAGAATGGTCACTGGAAATAATTTTGCCTAGTGCTAACCGGAGGCGCTAGGCAATGGACGTAGAAGCAGCCGCGGTACTAAAAAAAAACCAAGATAGTATGTAACATCGGTCCTGATTGTTAGAATTTAGTTTCTGACTACAATAGGTAGGTATCCTACTAATATTATAAACGCGAAAGTTTGTGAGTATGTAAGTATGTATGTATGGATGGATGGATGTTTGTTACTCTTTCACGAAAAAACTACTGAATGGATTTTAATGAAACTTTACAATAATATAGCTTATACATCAGAATAACACATAGGCTACAATTTATAAAGATATTGTGTGAATTGTTCAAAATATGACGCGGCGCGACGGGAACGGGAAAGAATCTAAATTACCACGCGGACGAAGTCGCGGGCGACCACGACACACACAGATAATAAAACTTCAATTACCTAGTCACAAATTGTAAAAATGTAAAAAACAGAGAAGCGACATGAATCAAAGTTACACACATAGGCATGTACTTTGCGAAACACAATATACAGGTTACCATGTATAAAACAATAGAAAACATGATGTTGAATTTTTAGATAATTTGCAATGATTTCGCTAAATAGAAGACATAAACGGCGACATATGTTTCACCTACTTACGAGGCATTATCAAGCCTGTCTCAAAGAGAACTCTTTGAGACAGTCTTGATAATGCCTCGTCAGTAGGCACTAGACCTACTCACGAGGCATTATTAAGACTGTCATGTCTATAATGTCTTCTATTTAGCGAAATCATTGCAATTATCTAAAAATTCAACATCATATTTTCCATTGTTTTATCATGGACTTTCGCCAGGTAACGCCTGACTCCATTCAGTACCATGTATAAGTTAGGGTTACAATAGCGTCAAAAACGAGACTTCAGAACAATAACTACATACAACTTATAATAATTCCATTTTTTTGCGACACGCCAACTTATAGGCACTTGGCAAACCTGTATAATGTCGTCCAAATCCCGTATAATTAAATCCTGGTCACAGGCTAATTAATTGGTCACGGGTTGACTGACGGTGACAAGTTGGTGCAATCCAACCGTAACGTCGGGAAAGTATAAGGTATCGTATTTGATCTTATCACGATGCTAATTACCGTTTAGATAACAGGTATTGAGTAAAAGCTAGTGCGAGACGCCCAGGACTTTAATGGCTGTGCCATAGCGGCTGGTACTTAAGATTTTGTTGCCTTTTATCAACATTTCATCGCAAGGCAACGGGTTTCGAATTTTTCTTCAAAATTACAATATAGCTGCTACTTTTTAGATACGATTCGGCCATTTTGGACATAACCAATTATATGTGTGCCCGGTGTCGGCAATAGGCTTGTTCCCTATTACGTGGGACTAAAAATACTGGCAAATTGTGGGTGTGTAATGCACCTCTGCCTGCCCCTTCGGGGATATAGGCGTGATATGTGGGTGTGTGTGTGTATTGATTAAAAACATAACAAGTTGGATAAGTACTTATAATTTTATCATCTCTTGAATGAGTTACATGAGATAGCCAGTCAGTCATTCGAATGGAGGGGGAGTGAAACGTGGATAGAGCCGTGAGTACCCTAGTATGTCGAAAATTACATTATGAGTGGGCGATATAAAAGTTAAATAAAACTCAAAAAAGTTATTTTTCATTCTTGTCGATCTGACTGTATACTCAAGATAACTTCGAAAATTACTAAATGGATTTCTGTCCCCGGGCGTCACTGGGAATCGCCAGGCGCCACTAGGAATCGCGGAGCGCCACTGCGAATTCTTCCGACCTGAAACGCCCGGCTATGGACGAAGGGGCAGCCGCGTAAAAAAATAAGATTTCTTGTGGTTCTCACAGATAGTAGATAAAGCTATCATTGGGCTTGTTTTATCAAAATCGTATACCAAAATACGGGCCAACGCTCGAGCTGTAGCCCTACATTATCTGTTCTAACCTTTTCCACACAAGTGAACCTTCGGGTATTTGCTAGTAAATACCCAAATAGTTTGACGAGTTTAGTACCTACCTAACATTATTAAATATAATACCTATTAAATAATAAAATTCAAGGAGGTATGTACATATTTATTAATATTTCATTTGGTTGTAAAGTATGATATACATTTTAGTATGTCAAGTTCATCACATAATACAGATAATAATTTAATTTACAAAAATAATTAAGTGTAATAATAAAATAAAAGTTATATCATTAAATTCAACGATAATTAAACGTATCACATTTAAAAAAATACTGAGTATAGCATGCAGTTAGGGAGGTACTTAATCGCCACGCGCCACTGGAATATAACGGGCGCCCCTGGTAATTGCCGGGTGCTACTGCAAATTCTTCCTAGTGTTAACCAGTGGCGATTGGCAATGGACGTGACGTGACTGAAAAAAGGTAGGTACTGTTTTGGTAAAGATATAATGGGTAGGACATCCAAATTTTCGGTTCATTTTAGAAGTGAATACCATCTAACTTCCTAAGCCATTGCGAAGTCGTTCATTTTGTGGCAGGTGCATCATTTCCTAGTAAGGGTGGCTTAGACACTATCTTATTATGCAATTATCTCACTATATATATCACTTTTCCTGTCATACGTTTTTTCACCAGTGTCTGGAACTCGCCCGCAATGCGTGTCGATGTCAACGTGAAATCAATTCGCGGCTAGCCCAATTACCGTAGCAAACGGCGTGCCGGCGGCCCGCGCGACTTTAAATTAATTTCATTATTGTATGGACATTGACATCGACACGCATTGCGGGCAAGATCCACACACTGATGGGAAAACGCTTGACAGGAAAGACGCTCTTTTCTTGGAAGGTTATAAGAATTCACAAAAAAGTTCAGCCTTCTCATACGGAACAAGATTTGCCTTATTAAGATTTGTTTTTGACTTAGTATGATTGTTTTTTTGTTGCTCAAGAGAGACACAGTTTGATGCCTTGATGATTTTCTTTTGCCAGAGCCTCATCATCATGTATCACCCATAGATAATACTAGCAACATTATATTTTTTCAGAACAGGTACTAGCAACCTCAAAGTCCATTATATCAAATTCCTGTTCTGTAAGAGTGAACATTTAGGACACTTAGAGTCATGCGATTTTTCATCAGCGTATGTTTCTCTCCCGCAATGCGTGTCGATGTGTCATCAGATCGCGACTAGCCCTGTTACTATAGCAACTGACGTGCGGGTGGCCCGAAAGATATGAAACGCAGTTCATTATTGTATGTAATTTGACATTGACATTGCGGGCGAGATCTTACCGGGTGTTGGCAATTCCTAAGGTTGTTTAGTTGTCACACCAAGATAGAGGACCAGCCAACCTCATCTGCATTTACCGATCAACAGACGAGGCTCTTGTTAACACAAAATTATTTGATTAGCAGCAAGAGGTTTGCCATCAATTTCGTGGGACCGGCAAAGCTAATGGCGAAAATTAGGCGTTGGGGGTTATAAGCGGGATTACCTAGTATTATGTACTTATTAGAATTTACCTACAAGAATAGATTAATTGTAGGGCGACGTGAATAGGTACACCGAATATTTTGGATTCCGTTGAAGAAATCACACACACGCACAAATTGACGTCCCTGATCCTTATCTCTAATTTCGCCAGCAACTTTTTTGGTCCCACTAGGGTTTGTTTTATTACCTAATACCGTTACCGTGCTCTTTACACTTAAGTTTAAGGATCCATACCCTCAATGTATTAAGTACTATACAGGTAAGGAACCAATCTACGGAACCGTTAAATAAAATTTAAAATATTACAAAAGTTATTCCCGAACGTTCTTATTTGGACATAAAAAATGGACGCCATTACGACACAAGGCCCCACCATGGTATTGATAGCAATTTTTGAATCATTATGTGTTGAACAAAACGCTTGTGAAGGATTTAAGAAGTCGTTTGTACAATATTAATTAGATAACCGTGTTTTTCGTGATTAGGTTACTATGATTAATGTTTGTTAGATCTATCAAAATGTTCAAGTTAAAACGTAATGATTATAATACTGTTTGGTCCACGTATGTCCTTACCTTTTTGACAAGTAATATATAAACGTCAATCATTGTAACTGACAGCTTGGTAATAGTAATTGGCTGTATACTTTGACATCTTTGCCTGTGAGATGAGTATTAATATTATTAATTTATTTTTTATAGTCTACGGCAGTAGTAAGCATAGATGTATTGTCTTGAACGTATAGTTAAAGGACAATGTTATTCCTCTGTCCTATCAACATCTCCAGCACGCGGCGCCTCTTTTGACAAACTGACGAGACTCTGGCAATATTATACTCCCCAAAAACGGCAATAGGCTCGCCACCTATTAAGTGCCTACGTGGTTACCGAAGTTACTGACAAATTGTGGACGTAATAAGCGCCTTTGCCTACCCTTGCGGGGTAAAGACGAGATTTGTGTCTATCTTTCTGCTAGTTGTTCTCAGATTGTTAGATTTAAATTTTATAGCGGATTATAGAACAGTTGGCGATACAGTTTTGAATGCAACCGAAGTTCTGAGGGGAATGTAGGTACATACTTACATAATAATTACACACTTTCCTCGAAGGGGTAGGCAGATACATATTCCACGGCCACTCGTCACCAGTACCCTTGCTAGTCCCACGTAATAGACGGCGAACCTGTTGCCTTATCAGGCAATTTTATGTTTGTCAGACTTATTCGTTGATCGGCAGGTGCACCACTTGCAGGTGATATAGTTGAGATCACTACACCTAGTTACATTCGTAAAATACACAATACCTCTTTTTTTGGTGAGTAAAGTATGATTAGTACTAAATTACACTACTAGATGGCGTCACTTGGATGTTTAGTCAACTTTCAATCATTGAATCCAAACAAAAACTATTTTATTTTTTATTAGTTTTTGACAAATTTTAGTCTCGGTTTTCATCTTTATGAGGTAGACAGACTCATACAGTTCTACAATTTACCATAGTAGTATAACTAGTGCCACTGGAAGTCCATCTGAAAAGTTAAGAAGTTAAAGATTCTTTGTATCTGTTCTGCCATATAGTCCGATTCGCCCAGGACTCTAATTGGCTGTGTTATAGCGTTTGGTACGTAAGATTTTGTTGCCTTTAATCAACATTCCATCGTAAGGCAACGGGTTTCAATTTTTTTTTCAAAATTAAAATATACTTAGCTGCTACTTTTTATTAAATTCATTCGGCCATTTTGGACATAACCCATTATTATGTATGCCCGGTGACTACTCTAGTATTAGAATTCTCTCGGACAGCAAGTCGGTGGTACAAGCCCTTGACAGCAACATTGTCAATGCGGGCCTCATCTTACTACTCACATCAGCGCTTGACTGAGATAAGTAAGTTCAACCACGTCACATTACAATGGATAAAAGGACACAGCGGCTCTAGAGGTAATGACGAAGCGGACGAGCTTGCCAGAAGGGGCTCGAGCCAAACGTCCATTGGACCAGAGCCAGTCCTACCAATTCCTGTAGGTACTATACGAACACTTCTGGCACACAAAACTTATACACAACACAACACACTGTGGACAGGTCTGTCGGACTGTCGGACTGTCGGTTGGCTCGAGTAAGAGAGTCCCACCCACACGCAAAACCCGCGCACTAGACGTGGACTTGCGGACATCAGCCCGTGACTACAAGTACAAGTACAAATACATGCCCGGTGACGGCAATAGGCTTACCACCTATTATTTTTTTATTTATTCTTTTATTTCAGGAATCTTAGACTAGTTACAGATCTTATAAAACTAATCTACGGCCCATAGATATATACCTTAAAACTAAGAATACATATGAATGTTACTCAGGCATCAAAGCCCATAATAATAAATACCTAAACATAAAATATATAATCATAAAACTTAGATCGAAGTTGACACATTCCTGTGTGTCTGTTGATCGGCATTGTCTCGCAGCCTGCCCCGGAACCGCCGGAACACCACACCCTTCGGCCAGAAGTCTTCTTTGGTGAAGGTCTCCAGAGCCGTCGACGGTACACGCGCCACAAACGACTTAGGTTCTTGCTGTGACGCGACTCCAAAGGCTCCACCCTCACGACGTACTTGCTTTTGACTGTGATGTACTCCACGATGTCCTTAGTCTTTGTGGAGTGATGCGATAATGTGGAACTGAAAATACTGGCAACTTGTGGGTGTGTAACGCACCTCTGCCTACCCCTTCGGGATGTGTGTGTATTTGTGTGTAACTACCAACTAATTAGGTACCCTAATGTTGGTAAGTACACATATGCTGTGTCGTGTCGAAATACTGTTAATTAAATCTACACTAGGTACATCTAATGCCGGGCGCCACTGGAAATACATTCTGCGTGTAACCAGAGACGCCCGACAACGGACGTTAGAGGAATCGCGGACTCGGGCCGCGGAATTAAAAAAAAAAAAGGTACATGTAATTAGATCCGCCGGGCGCCACTAGAATTCTTTCTAGTGTTAACCAGAGGCGCTCGCCAATGGACGACGGAAGGGCAAAATTAAAAAAAAATCAAATTGGATATTTTACAATTATAATAGCTAAGGATATACATGTATCCGTAGGTAATTTGAGTCTGCGTAACATCTCTTCCATGACTTCTCTTGGCCCACTGACTATTTTATGGGACATCAACCTGTGCTAGTAACTATACTTAGTATATTGTCATCTGTCCTAGACCGAAACCAGGATCTTTAGTCTAGCTGTTATCCACCTACGGGGAATCTTCACATACTAAATTCTAAACTGCGTTATATCCACCCCAACAACTAAATAGTTTGTCAAATCTTAATTAACAAACTTGTAATGTAACAGAATAATGCCCTGCGGCGTCGTCTGTTCCCTTGTACTTGGAACACTATTACTAGATGTCTAAAATTGAAACTCCGTAATTTCTAAGCAGTAGGCAGATACCTATATTGTATAGCCACTGAAAGTTCAGCGCAAACATTTAAAATGAAATTGGATTAGAAAAAAATTGATTATACATAATAAATGCAAAAATTATAGTGGGCAGCACTTGGACCAGTAACTGTTGTCCTTCCAGGAGGAACGTTTTTCCAACAACTAACCAAGACACCGGGAGTTCGATTTTTGCTGAGCGCATGGCTAGTGCCTTCTTAGGTTACCTCTGACGCTCCGCAAAAATCGGGCTCCCAGATACTCCCATACCGAACAATGTTTCTTGTCCTGCACCTGGAGCTAGTTAGGAATAACTAGTTCTTCTGTGCGGGACTATCAACTAATCAAGCATTACCTTGACATTGGCGAATCAACGATCAATATCGATAGAGCCACGTGTTTAAACGAAGAAGAAGAACCAAGACACCGATAAGTAGACCGAACTTTGATCATTTTATCAATGTGCGATTTATGGTGTCGGTTCATTCAGAGCCAGTCGGTTCACCAGCAGCTTAGGAACTATCCACTCAGGTCCAGCCGAAGACTTTTGTGTTTGCGATTCATATAGTAAAATTATTTAATTACACCGTATTAGTATAGTAGGCGCGAGGGGAGAGGGACTCGTGGTCTAGTGGTAACCGACAATGTTAACCCATTGCAAAGGTTAAGCAACATCTAGTCAGGCCGGTCTTAGGATATCATACAAACATCTATGGCAGTCGTTAGGGGTAGTTGGAGCCCTAAATCAAAAATCCGACCGGTCTAACTACAGAACTTTGATATCGCCCATGGGTTGTGAAGATGGTAGTCGCGTTACGGAAAATATCGAAGTTCAGCCGAATCGCTGTTCGACTGGAAAGCCGACCACATCTGCGTTGGGAAAGGGCTCGGTGGATGATGATAGCATAGTAGGCGGAACCAAAGTCATTAACTAATTTAATATATTTTCGTAGATGGTTTGTAGCAATTCCAATATTAATAAAATTTAAATCATAATTCCTTCAAAGAAAACATGATCACTTATTCATAGGTTTTTGAACAAATTTTGTAATACTCGCAACATCAAAGGTAGTAAATCTCTCATTCGCAGATTACGCAAGTCTGTACAGTGTACACGAGGCTTAATTAACGTTTGACAAAATGTACAAAGGCTATGCAAAGACAGCGCTAAGCCTGAGGGCTGGAGTGCCAAGAATTTTGCTAAGGGTGAATCTTGACATTGGAATTAGAATGTGTTATGTTGCGGCCAAATGATGTCCGCTCGTGTTGCTCCTCGCGTTATTATCGCGAATATTTACCTAGTGGCGCCGCTACACGCGCCCCTACTCGCTCCCCTAAGTTGAGATCTGAGCTGTGATCTTGGTTCTTAAGCAAGTCTTCTAAGCGAGTGAGTGGCCACACGATGTTCCTCGCTATTCTCCTCGCTATTTCCCTCGCTACTCGTCGAGTCGTGTAGCCGCCCGGTATAGTAATAAGGAGATTCGGGAGCGTTTGTTACTTAATCACATGCAAACTGTTAAAGAGATTTGAATGAAAATCAACACATAGTCACATAGATAGGCCAGTTTGTGAAATTTGGACAAAATGAGCATATCAGTTTACCCTTATTTAAAACTAATGAAGACTGAGGTCGTGCCTCGGCACAGCTAATGAGTTTATTTTGATCTTGTTATCAACCGACTTCCAAAAAAAGTGGTCCCATTTCAATTTCCCATTCTGACAATTATTTGGTCTCATTTCGGTAATTTAAAATCGGTTGTTGTGTCAATTTTTTACGTGGATTTATTTTAATCCTTATTTCATCAGTTAAAGGTAAGTACTCTATACAAAATCGGCGATTATGCGCAAACGTAGAATGGACCATGATTGCCGTATACCTCCGTGTACCTATCTACGTTTGTACCATTCCTTCGTCGCAGATCATGGACTAAGTATGCAGACGATTATGCCCCTATAGTTACACATTCGTGATTGCCTGTGGTGCCCCGCTATTCCTAATAGAGGGTCCATTAGAACTGTGTCAACTCGGCGACGGCAAAGAGCAACTGTAAGTCTGTGTACGAAAGATTGTGCAGCCGCAGGACCTACTCCCGGTCACAAAGTCATTTTGCGCGATGTCAAACAAATACATTTAATTTTGTAATTTTTTTAACAATGTTTGGACAAGAAGGAGTAATTGGTTGATCAGGAAACCTTAAATTTCCGGAAAGCTATCGCACAGTATAAAGTATTCTAGCCTAGAGGGGTACTTTAATCTCGCCTGTCTCCGCCAAGTTTAAGTAAGAATACGTAATCATTGTTTAATCTCTTTAAGAATTCTTAAACAACTTCAAAAGGATAATAATTATTGGGTTTACTTAACGCCTCGGGCCCAGAGATGTCTATGTTCTGAGGTTTTATAATTTACAGGGATATTTTGTATTTTTTTTAACATAAATTTGATACATTAAAACAATGTGTTATTCACAAATACAAATCTATAGGTAAATTGCACATTGATAATTATGAACGCAACTTTCAAGGTTCTGGACTAGTGTAATCTTGGACAGTTAGCAGAACGTTGCTTCTGGAAAGAGAACAATCGCAGGTTCGATTCCAGCCCAAAGGGATATTTGTGTGATCCACGAATGTTTGTTTGTTGAAAAATCAGACCCAAACACAACGTAACTGCTGTAAATCGTTAATGAAGGTTCCCCTCGATTTTTCCGTGACCTGATCATCAGATCCTGGTTTCCTTATAATGGGACCACCTTGGAATTATCTCCTTTCCAACAAAAAAAATTGTATTGAAATCGGTTCATAAACGACAAAGTTATCCGCGAACAAACATAATAAAAATATATACACACAGACACACACACATATCACGCCTATATCCCCGAAAGGGTAGGCAGAGGTGCATTTGATTACACACCCACAGTTTGCCAGAATTTTTAGTCCCACGTAATAGGGGGCAAGCCTATTGTTGTCACCGGGCACACATAAAATAATGGGTTATGTTCAAAATGGTCGAATGATTTTAATAAAAAGTAGCAGCAATATTGTAATTTTGAAAAAAAAATTGAAACCCGTTGCCTTGCGATGAAATGTTGATGAAAGGCAACAAAATCTTACGTGCCAGCCGCTATGGCACAGCCAATTACAGGCATCTCGGACAAAAAAAAAACGTTAGAATAATAATTGAGAAACCTCTTTTTCTGGTCTATGACGGTCTGGTATAAAGACTATGGTTTTTCACTTCACTTCGTTACGTAGAAAAATAATATGTACCTACATTTTACAAATCATTTGTGACCTCACCCAAATCACACTAGTTAAACATAAACCAAACATTTATTTCGACTCGGTCTTGAGTTAATCAATCAATAGTGTGAATTGTCCGAAAAGTCGTGTTACTCAATTATTAATTACTGTGTGTACCTACGTGCTAAATTAAATGTCGAGGTAAATTACCTAGTACGTAGGTATATTTTAGTTCTGCCTAGGAAAATATGGAATGTGTGAAAGAAGATATTTATGGCTACGAAGGGAGTGACTAAGGAGATGACGTCTGATAGGGATGTGTGGAGGGAGACATGTTGCGTCAAGCACAAAAAGTTGGAGTAAGGACATGATGATTTTGGTTCTGTAGTTTGTATTGTGAATGGTGTTTTTAGGCCCAAAAATGACTAGAGTACTTAAAACGGTTTCATCCTCGAATATAATACCATGCGTGGTTCTAGGGGGGAAGGGGGGGAGCATCAGAGGGTACATGACCTCCTCCCCCCCCCCCCCCCCCCTCAAATTGTACATGGCAAACCGAAGTATTTAATTTGTTTTATTATTATTTTAATTTTTTAAAGGATAGATGATAGGATTACGTCGAAATGGTCAGGCTCGGTAAAAAAACCCGGCCACCAGTCAGGCCACGTTTAAAGGGTTCCGTAGTCATAATACTCCTGCCCAAACTAATAGATCAAAACCGTTGAAGTTTTCCTTCAAAGTTTATTTATGGACTATCTTCCATCATGATCAGCATTTAGAAGGGGCTGCGACCGTGCCTGCCTGATACAAAATGAACAAAATACATTATAATTATTCACTATCATCTTCCACCGAGCCTTTTACCACCACTGTTCCATTATAACTGCGATACGGCTGAACTTCGATATTTTCCATGCCAATCTGACCTTTCCAACCCATAAAAAAAATAAGTTAAACGCCATCTAGTCTCAAACTAAACAGAGCTTGTGATATGATATGACTAGATAAACTGATGACTAGATAAACTGATATAAATATTTATATACATTTTTTTGTAAATACATACATATTATAATAGGAAACATCCAGACTTTGGTACAATCGTATATGTCTTCACACAAAGTTTGTCCTGACCGGGAATCGAACCCGAGATTCCGGCATCGAAAGCGGGTGCACTACCGACTACGCCACCGAAGCAGTCAAAATTAGTTTTTTTCAAAAGCAGTCATTATTTTGGTGAATGCGCTAAACTCGAGAACTCAGGTTCAAATTTAAAAAATCGTTATGTAGGTATTAAATACTTAGTCAATTTATCTAGGAAGGCTTTAGGCAATTACATAATGCTACGACCAATAGAAGCGTAGCAGTAATATTCACTCCCGTTGCAGTAATATCCCAATCCAACCTCCATTAACTCTCGATCACTCGACACGCAGAGGTTGGCCCTCACGGGCATCATCGGCAGTGTAGGTTCGCTGCCGGCCGTCATTCTCTCTATGGCCGGCAGCGAAGAATGTTGGGCCGCCGTCGCCTCCTTCGCTCGAGAGGTGATGGCGGCAAAGAGAGAGGCCCTGCGGGAACGGGAGCGTGCAGGCCGCACGCTTCCGCCCCGCCGGGCACCAGTCAGGGGGCGACGGCGTATTGCATACGCCCAAGCCCCCGACTGATAGGGCCGTGAGCGGTGGGTCGGGGGGCCCACCGCTCACGCGAAAGGCCCTGAGGAGTCCGACGCCCCTTATGTGTTTCGGGGGCGTCGCTTCTATGTTGATTGGGGGGGGTTAGGCCCCCCGTGTTGAGCTCGAAAGAGCGCCCCTTTGCCGGGCCGCCGTTGCTTAACAGTTTCTGTCTATCCGGCGGCCCGGCTAAGGCGAAGGAGAAACACCGTGGATAGGTTTTAGTGGGTAGTCCGGCCCGTTTTCCATCCTAGGGCCGGGAGTCCCACACGAAGCCGTCTCGCTTCCCCCCGCAGCAGGACGGTGAAGTGCGTAAAAGCATCACCGAAAAAAAAAAAAAAAAAAAAAAAAAAAAAAAAAACCCTCGATCACTCGCGCGGTTTTTAGCCTCGTGAGCACTCGCGGGGTATTGTGCCCACCCCACATACTTAAAGTGGATTTATGTATATATAATAACAGTTAATGGTATTAAACCAGCACTTTAGTATTTTGTGTTGTATGACGTATGTAAATAAAAAACCTAAATTTTATAATCAACTTTATTTACTGTTGTACAAAACACGTACCTCGCTGATAAAGTAACATCCGCAAAAGTATAACACAAGCGCTCGAGGGGTGTCATGACCACCCCACAGAAACTTATTAGTTATAGTATTAAAAGACTTAAGACTTGTATGCTAGATATATTATAGTTAAATAAAATATAAATATTTTTTGGACATTCTCACACAACGTTATCCAGACCAAATTAAGTTAATATAAGCTTGTGCTATGGGATCTAGACGACTGATAAACATACTTATATATTTCTAAATATATACATATTTTACATAGAAATTACCCAAACTCCGAAACAAACATTTGTGGAGCATACAAATAATTTGATTAGACCCGGAATCGAATCTGGGACCTTAGGGACGGCAGTCGCATACTCATGCCACTGCGCCACCGAGGCAGTCAAAGTCACGTATTGTTTGATTGTTTGTTTGAAGTGAATAAGCTCCGAAACTACTTATTCGATTTCACTGATATGTAGCTACATTATCCCTGAGTAACATAGGTTTATTTTTATCCCGGTAATGTGTTCCCACGAGAAGCGGGAACGAGAAAACAGTCCCCGGGAATCAGCTAGTGTTGGATAATTTTTCCAGATGTGAATATCTTTTTTATCTAGGTAGGTATAGTTTCAAGGCTAGCAGGCCGGAAACTTCAAAGATACATATAATAATATATGCCGACGTATTTGCTAAGATAACTATTGAAATATATAAAATGTAGAGTACAATAGTCAAGAATCATCAACAAAAAAACAACAACCTTGGCAATGCAAACGGAAGTAATAAAAGTTTCACACTATTCTGCCATCTAGTAATTGCATATTGAACTATTTTTGTTCACGTGTGCTTGAGAAAATCGTGATCGATCATTTTCCAATTCAAATTGCGGAAGCTCTTTAAAAAACTTTGTTGGAAATACATAGAAACTATTTTTGATTTCATTGTTATCCTATCACCACCGAGCGTCACTAGGAATTCTTTCAGTGCTTACCGGAGGCGTTTGGCATCTTCATAGCCTCAATCATCCTCAAATTCAGCGGTGCACCTGTTGACAAAGCTCTTGCTAATTATACAGAGTGTACTGAAAAAGGCAATAGGGTCGTCCTATATTACGTGGGACCAATAGTGACTTTACGAATCTACATCGACTACTACGACTTCTACGCCTACGGCGATTAAGGCCCTTCGCACACGGCGCGGCGTTCGTAGCTAAGCGTATCGTGATACGTGCGTACGACGAATGCAACACGACCGCGTACATGTTCAAAAAATTCCGCACACGAAGCGGTGTTGCAGCGAATCGTAAGTGATGTTTAGTGTCAATACGATATTTGTAAGCGTACTAGCGTAAAAACCAAGCGTAAAAATTTACTGTCCATAGGTATCGTTGATGCCATGATTTCGATTGAGACCTTACAACACGATACGTCTACTTGAAGATTTGTTAGTAAAACACTACCGGTCTCGTACGTGTTGCGTCGTAACGATACGCTTACAATACGACTACGCTTACGATCCGTGTGCGAAGGGGCTAAAACGTGATTTGTCTTGTGTGATTATTTATGTATGTTAAATGATTTGAGTTTTATTATGTGTGTGTGTATGTATGTTACAGCTTTCTCTTAAAAACTGCTGGCAGTCGCTGACATCGTGAGAAACACTCACTATCTGGAGTTACGAATCAACAGAAATTGGCAGTTATCGCGCTACAAACCGTCAATTAGACGTTATCTGGGGACAACTGACGACAACCAGCTTTCTAATAAAGTTAATGGTATGAGGCCAAGCGCAAAATCAGCTAATAATCACGAGAGCGATATCCTCGAACGTTAATCGGCAGATGCACCAACTTGTAAATGAGGTTGGCTTAGGCTTCTAAGATCTTGGTGGGACACGTATTCACTTCAAAAATAAAGTATAGTACTTATGCCAGAAAAAAGTTCGACTTAAAGACCTACGGAACTAGGGCTTAGGATCCCACTCAGTACCTACTTTATATTTAGACTAAAGGACGCCCGTGGCTTCGCTGTTTGACAAATTATATACACGGAAACCTTCCTTGAGAACCACTCTATCTATTGGTGAAAACCGCATCAAAATATAATGCGTAGTTTTAAAGATCTAAGCATACATACAACGGAAGCGACTTTGGTTTATACCTACTATGTTGTGATGATGGAACCATCATCATCGCTTTCTACTTTGTATTGTGATCCATACTAATGTTATAACGCTGAAAAGATTTTTTTGGTTGAACGTATTAATTTCAAGAACTATTAATTCGAATTGAAAAATCATTTTGATTGATGAACGCGATAGGCTTCGTAAAGAACGTCATGCTACGATCGTTAGCGAGAAAATGAGGAAAATTTATTTCTTTGTAAACATTTCGGTTCGTGCACTACAGAAATTGTCACTAGCGGACGCCCGCGGTCTGGACCAATAACCTTTCTTGAGAACCACTCTGTCCATTTTTTTTAGATTCCGCGGCCGAAGGCCGCGGCCCCTTTAACGTCCGTTGCCGGGCGTCTCTGGTTACAAGCAGAAGGTAATTCCAGTGGCGCCCGGCGGACTTTGACCACCTCTGTGGTCTCTGCGGGGGTTTGGTCGGGATGAGAATTCCGCATCGTTGGGGTAGCGTTTTATCCCGCGTCAGTGAGTGAATCTGGTTGCGTACACGCAACCCTTCTAGCCTGCTTCTGTAAGGACGGCGGGTGGCGATCCAGCCGTCCTCAGGCCCCAATCATGGAGGTCGATGGTCTTGGGCGTAGATGAGTCTGCGGCGCCCTCACCGCTGACTACGGAACTCGGCGGGGACGGTACGCTCCCTCTCCCTCTCGGTCGCCTCCTTCGCGGGTATGATTTGCTCGCAGAAGGACACGGCCACTTCTATCTCCACTACGAGGTTTCCGGCGCGGACTCCACTCTATCCATTGGTGAAAACCGCATAAAAATCCATTACGTAGTTTTAAAAGATCTAAGTACACAAAAACCATCCTCGTGGACCACTCTATCCATTGGTTAAAACCGCATAAAAAACCCTGGCGTAGTTTTAAAGATATATATATATATATATATATATATGCATATTGCATACATACGGAACGGGCGATTTTGAAACTAGGTAACTTTGACGTGTAAGATTTCCACACAAACCAAGTCGCGGGTGTCCGCCAGTTGGAGATAAAACTCATATGATACAAGTAACAACCCTAAGCTATTACTAACGCGTCGGTTGTCGGATTTATCACATTCACCCCTTGTTTCATGGCGGTTTTATGGTTATCTGCGTTTTATGGTAATAATCTTCGCACTAATGTTACCCCTTTGTCGCTTTTTTATAGGGAAAAAGCATATCTACGTGATTATAGTTAAAGATTTTATATTTGTGGTGCAAAATAAAAACGCCCGGACTGCACAGGCAGCTGTATGTAACATGTGTCCTGACTGTTGGAATAATGCATTTTCTATAGTATTTGATAACAGCAATAGGCTTGTCCCCTAATATGTAAAGTCCAGTTAACAAAAAATTAAGTTAGCGGCTATAATATGTTCAATGTTCATCCCCTAGTAAGTGGGACTAACAAAGTCAAATGGGCATTTAAGACTTTGCCAATACCTTTCAGGAACACCGGTATGATTAATGCAAGTAAAATTAACCAACTATTTAATATTGGAGTTCAGAATAATTAAGTATATTAATAAACTAACTGATCTTCGTCCGCGTGTATCTCTCTTCAAACAAACAATCAAATAATTCCTCTTTATTGACCGAGCGATGCGTCTCAGTTTGAACTCGAGGACTGCCCGATTTGGTGTTGTTGGTATGTGTGTCAGTTCCGGTCTACAGGCCGCATTTTTCAGCCGATTTTCAGGAAATTTGGCACAAGTGTTCTTTGTTGCAAGGCGCAACTTTTGTCGAAGGGATTTTTGATTGGGAGGAAAATGGGGGAGTAATGGGGGGAAAATGCATTTTTCTACCGATTTTCATGAAATTTGGCACAAGTGTTCTTTGTCGAAGGGATTTTTCGATTAGGGGAAAATGGGGGGAAAATGCAAAAATAACGCGAGGTCTACTGTTCACAGAACCATTAGTAATATTATTATCGGACGCCCGCGGCTTCACCCGTTTGATAAATTATATGCTAAAAACTTCTTTGAGAACCCCTCTATCCATTGGTGAAGACTGCATCAAAATCCGTTGCGTAGTTTTAAAGATCTACGCATAGGTACATATAGAACGGGCAACTTTGTTTTATACTATGTTATGATTATGAAGTATAGATGTTAAGAAGAGGATTAAAACCTTCGTAAGCGTAACTCTCGTAGCATTTTAAGCGCGGGTAATCTTAGGTAGTCTTTAATTACAATATCACAAAGAAAGTAACATTGTACTCTACAAGAAACATCAAAAGCAGTGCTTTCCTTTCAATCTGTAGTTTGTAATGCGGTGTCACCCTAACACAGCGCACATATCCTGTCTTACACCTACACAATACATCCTGTTCTACGAAACAAAACAGATATCAGACCTAAATTCTACGCAGGGTCGTCACTTGTCACATTACCGCCAGCGTGAACGCTATTCACATGCAAAATTCACTGAACATTAGAGCCAGCCCTGACACGCGGAAGGGATATTTTTGACGTGTTCACTGTCTATTTTGTGACGTTTAAACGTCATGCTTTTTACTGAATTGATGTCATCGCATTATTTTCCAATGTTTGAATGACGTGAGGGGATATTTTTTAGAGAGTTTTGTTAACTTGTTTTAGTTTTACATGATCTTCAAGCATTGCAAGTGTTTTAATATAAATACAATCCACTTGAAGGGTATATAAACTCTATTAAAATTTTTGTTATCCGAGAATCATCCCTAAGTTTATAAGTTCAATGATCACTACGCCACAATAATGTGAAGATGGAAATACTTGGTGCGTGATTTATTCTGATGACAATGACGTGACAGGCACGTTAATTATAACTTACTCCCCAAACTTACGTAACTATTTACTTAGAGATTTTTTCAACGGTGTTTCTTAGCATCTGCCTAAAGCTGAGAGGGCAGCACTGAAAGTACCCTACCTTTACTGCAACTTGTCCATCGCTTTGAATGGACAATTACCTATAATATAACTTTTTAGGGATACTAGGTCAAATAACATGTTTGTTTCTTACAAATTCGACTGAAAAAGAATAAACAGAGCTTTATAGTATCTGAATTATCGCATCAGACAATCAATTTCCAAGTGAGCCGGTCCTTTGTCACGTCAGTGTCTATCGGTGGCGATCTGTCACGGTTACGCGACAGAATCATGATCACTTCATAGATATACATCTCTTTTCGTGTTTCGTGACTTCATTCTTTTTTGTATTTGATTATAGTTTTTTTTTGAAAGCACGCTTTGGTAGCTTACGAGTATTTAATCAAATAGCTGCTCGAGTTCTTTTTTCACATTTGACAGTTTTTTTTAAATAACAAAATAGGTATACGAACTCCGAGGTGACATTTAAAGCTGTAGCAATGACATGAGAGGAAACGAGTTAAAATTAGGATTATGTAATGAACACATACATTATTGAAATGAAAGAGCCCTCTTTTGAGCGCGATTGAGAGCAGCGTAATATATCTACCGCTTTGGGGATAAATGCGTGAGTCTGTGTGATTGTGAATAAATAGGTATTATGTATGACAATAGGTTGTGGTATACGAATATGACAGTATCTTGAAAACATAAATATATGCAAAGTGTAAATAGAACAAGATCCCTTGGTAAGAACAGCACAATATTATCTTCAAATCTCACAAAATTTAATCTTATTAAAAATTAAACAAAAGCAAGTGTGTATCTTAACCTAAATCTAAAATAGGTTTAAAAAATCCTTACAAAAACATTTGAACACAGCGCACTTGTTTACGGGACAAAATCTATGGTATATTCGGGAGCGGAGGGGTGATGGGTTGAGGGCAGGGAGGGTGGTATCGGGCACACCACAGTCGCAACAGAAATAGAGTTTGACGTTTGAATCCGTGGTGGCGCCTGTTCACTGTCAACTTTACAGAGTATTGAATACACAGAGAATGTGTAGAAGAAATACATGAATAAATTACATAGTCAGATGAGTTTAATGCGGCACATTCAGCTGGTCACCTCTGTCCCGGTCTCATGAAATAACTGGCGAGTCTATTGCCGTTCCCATCTGATTGTTAGCAGGTGACACTGTCTTAGAACCACGGAGACGTTCATAGGACACCGTAACAGCTATGAAATACCTTCCATTTTTCAGAAAGGGTAATGTCTACATTTAACAAGCCATTTTATATTTTCATTTTGTTAGGAGTCGAACCTTTTCATCATCATCATCTGCCTGCCCTTATCCCAATTAATTGGGGTCGGCGTAACATGTTTTCATCTTCCATACATCCCTGTCATACGTCATCTCCTCAGTCACTCCTTTCCTGGTCATATCCTCTCTCACGCATTACATCCATCTTTTCTTGGGCCTACCTCGAGTTCTCAAGCCATCTACATTCATACTTTGTACCTTTCTTACCACGTTACTTTCCTCTATTCTCATAATATGTCCATACCATGCTAGCCGTTCGCTTCTCACTTTTTTTATTTATTGGGGCAACTTTCAAACTTCCTCTAATATACTCGTTCCTTACTCTATCCATCCTTGTTACACCACACATCCATCTTAACATTCGCATTTCCACTACATGCAGTTTTCTTTCATCCGTCGCTTTTACAGCCAAACATGAAAGTTTTACAATCATACAGGACGGCAGGTCTGACGACAGTCGAACCTATTGTCTCCTGAAAAATAAATGATAAGTTTAAATTATTTTGTTACCTACTTCGTTGTGACGTTCATTGGTTTTAATTTCATATTTTTAACCGACTTAAAAAAGGTTTATCAATTCGACCGTATATTTTTTATGTTTGGATAACTTCGTCGTTTATGAACCGGTTTTAATTTTTTTTTGTTGGAAAGGAGATATTTCCAAGGTTTACATTATAAGGAAACCAGGATCTGATGATCGGATCCCGGAGAAATCGAGGGTAACCTTCTTAAATTGTAAGGACGACTAGTGCGTTTGATAATTTTTTCATTAGGTACTTATTATAAAGGACTACCATTTAATAAAGCTTTGGAGTAGATCTGATGAGGGAGCCGAAAGCCAGTCGAGGGAACTCATCAACAGTTTACAGCAGTTACGTTGTGTTTGGGTTTGATTAATTTGTATTCAAGAGAACTTTACATATCACAAATTGCTTTTTTTATGTAATTATTTATTCGCATGTACTCTGATATTGATTGACCAATTAGTATTCCATAAAACAATTAATGTTTGTTCATAGTCAGTTTAATGGTCGGATGTGAAAAATTTATGAATTGCCGGCCTTAGGCTACTTACACACGAATTGATAAGTAATTGTTATTAACGACGCCGTAAGTCGCGATATTAACACAAAATATGATCACAAAATTAGATGTCTTGGGCTAGTGGAGTCTTACCTAAATGTTTTATGTTAGTCTCTGTGTATATTCATTACTCTGTGCACATAAAGAGGGCGCGTTAAAATTGAAAATAAATTCAATATCAATTTGAGCACGAGCCAAGTGCTGTATCGCGTTTGTGTCGATACGTGACGTTTATATACCCACTTGACGACGATGCAGGGCTACCTAATATCACAAAACATTATATAACAAAGTCCTTACATACAAAACGCAGTTTTAAAAACAATTGTCAGACTTATCTTAGAAACGTCTTAATTGATTAACAACATATAACTACTTGGAATGAAAATGTCGAACTAGTTACATTAATGTAACTAGGTGGAATAGACCATTGTATTTACGACAAGAAAACGTCGGATTAACCGAACCATCAGAAAAAAAAATTTCACGTGGTCCGATTAGTCGGACGAAGCGGAATTGCGATTCCTTGTAGTACGATTAATCGAACCAACAGGAAAAAAAAGTTCACGTGGTCCGATTTGTCGGACAAAGCAGTCGGACCACGCGTTCAGAGGGCAGATAACTGATGTTTTAAGGAATAACTTTGGCAACTTTTTGTCCTGGGAATATGTTCCCGTGGGAATTGGGAATTAGAAAACTATTCCACTTAGGGGAAGCCGTGGGCGCCCGTTAGTTATCGAATACATTTTGTATGTTTTCGTTGAAAATGTGACAACCCTAACACATGATTTAATAGGAATAGGAATAGGAATGTATAGTTTATCTATCGTCGGTCATTCCAGGATACCAGACATTTGAATTTATTATTATTCATTTTGCTTCTAGACACCAACTGTCATAAGCATAACACATTTAGATGGACTTGGGTTTCTGCGGAGCGCGTGGCTGGTTGCCTTTTAGGTTACTTCTGGCGCTAGGCAAAAATCCAGGCCCAAACGCTCAATTGCAATATCGAACAACGTTTCCTTGTCCCGCACCGCGAACTAGTTCAGAGTAACTAGTTCTTCTGTGCGGGAAAAGCAAGCATTAACTTGACATTTGCGAAATCACCGATGAATATCGGTGGAGCCATGTTTTTAAAAAAAGAAGAAGAATATAATCTCTGTGGAATATAATCAAGTTGTGGATTTTGAATAACAAGGATAAAGCCGTTGAGTAATTCGTGAAAACTGTCGGTAGGTGTCTCTACTATGGTGCAAAAATTCAACAGTTCAGAATTCGGGAAAGCGTTCTTTATGTAAAAGAAAGATTCCGGTTTAATCCCGGGTCTGATGTATACATGTTTACTCTTTGCTATCATAAGTTTCACTTAGTTTACTTATGATCGCAAAGAGTCAAAAATATACTTATTATTTTTAAATATATATTAAAAATATACCTATAATATATAAGGCTCAGGTCCAAAATTCGGTTGCTTTGTGTATAATACCTACTTATTTTATTATATGTAAGTATATTTTTAAATAAGAAAAATGGTCGAGATTTTAGTGTTGCTTCAGGAAGCTTCTGCGGATAAAAAGGTATATTGCGGGTAGGTGCGCGGGTAGTTCTATTTAGTAGAAATCGCCACGAAACGAAATGCTGTACCTATGCTCTGTGTATTAAAATCCATAACCATTCTTGTGTTCCGAACCTCAAACTGATTCATTCCTGGTTTCTTTTTCCAGGTCGGTTAACCATCCGGATAAACTTCAACATACAGATGACGTTTATCAATAAACAATTTAAAATATCAGAGTTATTCCTGGAATATCGATGCGGGCGCGAATTATGTCCGATGTCGTGTCTTGTTGTTTTAACGTATGATTGACGATAATAGCGTGTCTGTTGGTATGTTTTCTATCAAGATGTCTTATTTATGATTTGTTTTAGTTTGTAAGTATGTGTGTATCGTTATATTTGGATCAACCGTGTCGATTATGACTGGCGAGTTTCGCCTTGAACAGATTTTTTTCTTGGATTGTGCTATCTATCATGTAGCGTTGGAAATAGCCCGTTTGGTTTTGTTATTTTCCCGTAAGTACCTACATTATTTTGTGTTAATCTCGAATTACTATAAAAAATAAGTCTATTTTGATCGTTACGGAGTTACGTAAACATATCTAGACTGATTTTGTTAAAATTACGGTTGGAACAGATTTGGGACCTGGAGTGTGCTTTGCCTTGAACTACCAAAAGTGGACTTAGGGTCCAGTGACGTTCGCAACTCATTGGAGATGTCGATAACTTCTGTAGTACTGTAGTTAGGCCAGTGGATTTTTTCAGTGCTCCTACTACCCATAATTGCCATTGACTGCCATGACAAGATTTTTTTTTTTTTAAATAATGTAATTTTGTTATTTTTCGTACTTAATTTTATTTCCATCCTATCTTTCAAAACAAACGAAGCGAAAATCTGGAATACTGTAGTGAAGTGAAAATCTGGAACAACATCGACCAGTTTCTGACTTGAGCATTTTTAGTTGAGTGTTTGTTGAGTACATGACGTATCTACCTACTATACAGGCAGCCAAGTATAAGTTGGGGTTCCTATGGTGGCGCCACGTTACATTGAAAAACGAGATTTCAGAACTATAACTCCTTACAATTATATTAGTTCCATTTTTTGCCACGCGCCAAATTATACTTGGTAAGCTTTGATATTTAGCGTAGGTTCTCAGTGGATGCTAAACTTAAAATACTAAATTCAAAACCCGGCCGTATGCTATGTTGGGCCCCTAAATACGAATTCCTAACCTAATAAATACAGAGATTTACTATCAAAAGTTAATAAGGGAATTGGTAAAGGAGACAATTTCCCTAAAACCCGTACACGAGGACGAAAGGGTGTGAGATAAATAGCTGTAGGTTCCATCGTCATACATAAATAATCAGTTGGTCCGGTCTGCCGAGATCGCGATCTGCGTACTGCTCAACACTTTTTGTTACCAGTCGTGTCCGTCTATTATACAGCGTGTTTATAGTCTAGTCAAAGTCATTTTGATATTAAAAACTTGTTGTAATTGGTCAAAAGAGACTAAATTGCCTCTGTTAATTTTTAAGGTAAAAAGTTTGATTCATTTTAATACAAACAACATTCAGCTGTAAGAAAGAGTAGGTACCTCATTAGCAAAACCAAAATAGGTAAAGAGTGACATAATTTTCGACCCTAAATATAAAGCAATACACGGTTTAAAACGGCTGTTTGAAACAGCGATTTAAAATCGTGTAGATCAAATATCATGTACGTCATATCTTTACGACGGCGACGTTCTATTGAACATTGTTTTTAAACCTTTGCATCCACTAAGTTGCAAATTATGTTTACCCAAAAAATAAACCATCAAGACATAAACTCAAGTATAAAGTGACATGAACATATTCACAAACTACGTATAAACATCTTCCATTTTCAAATATTGAAACGTCACAACTGTCAGTTAAATTTGACAACCCGCTGTATATTGCAGGGTAGCCGCAATGTTTCGCGATAATATGGGTATATTTCAAAGACATATATTTTATTCAGTAGCAAGGTAGTTGGACATTGATTTATTTATTGTTATCTACTCCACCCCTTAGTGATAGGGTTTGAAGACGTATGTTTCAGCGTAATCCATTTTTAACGCTGTATTTCTTGACAAAGTTTAAAAAATGTTTTTTTTTATTTGGTGTGACTTGTGGTTAAAACTATCAAGCCAGTTTTGGGGTGATGTTATTTGGAAGGGGTTAAAACCATCTATGAATTAAAAAAGTAAAACATTTTTTTTGTACGTACTAAATAACATGCCAAATACATTTTTGTCTTGGTTGCGATATGATACCTGGTGCCTACACAATCAGCGAAGTGTAAATAAATAGTCCCCGTATAAAAGCCACCATGACAGTAAACCATAGATAATGTGATGAAGAATTGTTTGTTTTTTTGACATTTAGTTTTTGCACTAACCTCGTCGTGGATCTCACGAGGTTTTTTAAGTCATTATATATAGGTTTTTATAAATTCTATAATATTCATTGCAAAAAAGTATTTCACCTACTGCTTTTTGAATTTAACTTCGAACAGAAAGGATCAATATTAGATATTACTATTCAAATACGTTGGGCCCATAACCTGTTACAACACGTCAAGTTTCTGTAACATACTGACTTTATTCGACACTAGCTGATAGCTGCGGTTCCGCCCGCGTGATATAGTTTTCTCGTTCCCAGTTCATAACCGGGAACATAATTATTATCGGGATAAAGAAAATAGCCCATGTTACTCAGGGATAATGTAGCTACATATCAGTTAAAGAATTTTCAAAATTGGAGCAGTAATTACGAAGCCTAGTCGCTTCAAACATGCAATCAAATATTTCACCTTTATATTATTAGTATAGATTAGATTAACTATATAGTAATAAATAAACTTTTACAAAAATATAACCTAAATAACATTATACTCGGGCACAAAGTAGTCAAACGGAACAGAGATTAAGATTCCCAACAACGTGTAATATTGTTACCTATTTTTATAGGGTTGTCACAATACTAGTTTGGTGGAAAACTACATACATCACTCACGTATCCTCGACAACTGTATCGAGGGTATAGGTAGAGGGATAGGTAGGGTTGTTGTTGTCGAATAAAAATCCGTTAGTCCTTCACTCTAGGTTGATTATTGGGAAGGTATGTTATTTATACTAGTTATATTTATACAATGCAAGCTGCACCTTAATCACGCCATCTATAAAGTTATATGCGTTTGTAAAGACGACAAATTGCATATATGAATTATTGTAATACATACTAATACTAAAAATAAGTAAAGTTTGTCAGTTTCTACCACTAATATTAGAAACGCAAAAAGTTTTTGTGAATGTTTGGATGGCTTTTACTCTTTCACGCGAAAACTACCGAACGAATTTCAATAAAACTCTACAATAATAATTATAGTTCTTCACAGAACCAACTGTTCTCTATTCTTTTACTGATTTCCTGTACCCTGAAGCTAATAGGTATATTACTTTTAGGTTTGCCAGAGTCTCGGTAATTCCTTGCACTTGACTGGCGCGTGGTCGGTAGTGCATCCTCTTTCGACGCCGGAGTGCGAAGACAAATACGTTTGTACCGAAGTCTGGATGTTTCCTATGTATAATATGTATGTATTCACAAAAAAAAATGTATATAAGTATTTATATCAGTTTATCTAGTACAAATATCACAAGCTCTGCTTAGTTTGAGACTAGATGGCGTTGTGTTAATTGTCCTAAATATTTATTGAGCAGAGCGAAGCGAAGCTCTATCTTTGTTATTATAGTTTGTGTGCCAACTCCTCCGAAACGGCTCGACCGATTTTGACCAAATTTGGTATGCTGGTCGACATCATACCCCCGGGGTATATCGCATATCTCTGAAATCATGAAAATAGAGCATAAAAAGAAAATTAAGAAAATTTGCTCAGCTCAACATTTGCAATTAGTAGCATGCATTGCATATCTAGTTTATTTTAAATGAGGTTTGTTTGAGACCTTGAGATCTTCGTAGAGCCCTTGAGAATCTGTGAGTTTGAATAATAAAAGTAATCTCCGATATTACTGCTGTCGGATATTATGACCATTAAAAGTTAGGTACCTGGTACCTACATATATTATTTCTAATGTACTGCTACATTTACAGTAATAAATCCCATAGAAAATGAGATAACTGGTTCGGGTGGATCCGCAGGTATTTGCTAGTGTTATCATAATCGTACAGTTTCGTGACCATGTGCACGTTTCGTATTAAATTGTACTACACTCAATGACTTGCCGATGTTTGTCATGTAATGGTTTGCTTATAAGATTTTATAGAAATACTAAGTATTAGCTGATCACCTGCTCAGCCCGCGAGATTTAGGCAGGTTTCTGAATTGAGAATTTCAAGTTCATTTGGCGTACTCAGTGGATGGTCAACTGGAAATTCTCAAAAAAATTACAATATGAATCACGGAGTCCGATTTTTGCTGAGCGCGTGGCTGGTGGATTTTTAGGTTACCTCTGGCGCTCCGCAAAAATAATTCTTCTGTGCAACTGTGTATCAACTAATCAAGCATTACCTTGACATTGGCGAAATCATCATGGAGCCACGTTTTTAAAAAAAGAAGAAGAAGAATATGAATCACTAAGCTTACGTCATTCTTTACAGTAAACAACACTATTGTTGAAAATCAATTTGGCTTTCAAAGAAACAAATCCATCAGAGATGCGGCTTTCTTTTTGGTAGATGACATACTCCGACCAGTTAATGACAAAATGTTCACAGCCGTTATGTTCCTTGATACTAGTATGTCTAAGGCATTAGATTTTGTTCCACACAAACAGCTTTTAGAAAAACTTGAACATAACGGCATTAGAGGACATGCATTAAGTTGGATAGAATCCTACTTGGCAGACCGGTGCCAACGTGTTGATGTTGTGCAACTCAACTCAAATACTCGTAATTGACCGAGCGAGCGAAGCGTCTCAGTTTCAACTCGAGGACTGGCCGATCTGGCGTTGTTTGTCTATATGTATGTATGTGTGTCAGTTCCGGTCTACAGGCCGCATTTTTCAGTCGATTTTGATGAAATTTGGCACAAGTGTTCTATGTTGCAAGGCGCAACTTTTGTCGAAGGGATTTTTCGATTGGGGGGAAAATGGGGGAGAAATGCGGAGAAAATGATCATTTCTCATCTCATACGACGATTTTTTTTTTGCATGTTCAAATAAGGGGATGTTTTCGTGTTCGCTAGGGCGAGTGGGATATGTTTCAACTAGCGAATTTGATGTGTTGTCAGTGTTCCCCATTTTAAAATGGGGAAGAAATGCGTAGAAAATGATCATTTCTCATTTTCTTTTTTGCTGGTACCTCTGTTGGTGCGCATGGAAAGTCAGGCACCAGACCACGTCCCAAAAGGATGTTAGGGACCCTAAAATAACGCGAGGTCTACTGTTCGCAGAACTACTAGTTATACTGACATGAAAATATCACAATATAAAGTAAACAAGTTTGGAGTCCCGCAAGGCAGTTTGCTGGGCCCCTTCTCTTTTTGGTTTACAATAATAACAAATAACTATTTTATTTGGTGACGATGTATCTGTAATAGTTAATACAAGGAGAAATCTGACATCTATACAACATGAAATTGACATAAATAATACTTTGACATTAATTATAAGCTGGATGATTAATAATAATTTACAAATAAATCTATCAAAGACACATATAATCAATTTTAATAACCTTATTAATAATAACATTCACGTTAAGCCGTCGGTCCCGGTTGTCATACAAACATCTATGGCAGTCGTTAGGGGTAGTTGGAGCCCTAAATCAAAAATCCGACCGGTCTAACTACAGAACTTCGATGTCGCCCATGGGTTGTGGAGGTCAGATGGCAGTCGCTTCACGGAAAATATCGATGTTCAGCCGAATCGCAGTTAGACTGGAAAGCCGACCCCAACTTTAGTTGGGAAAAGGCTCGGTGAATGATGATTAATAATAACATTCGTGTAACATACAACGGACAGAATCTATTGATGGTGGAACACACTACATTTCTTGGTATAAATCTTAATAGTAAGCTAAACTGGAAAGAACATATGGAAAAAGTAGCCAACAAAATTAATGGATTTTCATTCGCGTTGTACAAACTTATAAAAATATCAAATCTAAGTACGGCTTGCACAGCGTACTCCGCTTATGTAGAATCTGTATTAAGGTATGGATTGCTTGTATGGGGAAATGGGACCAATATAGATAAGGCATTTATTGCAAAAAAGCGATGCATACGATCTTTATGTAATCCTGAATGATCCTGAAAGCCCCTGATGTTTCTTGTAGACTAAATTTTAAAAAACTAAAATTTCTCACACTTCCTTCCCTATACATCATGGAAGCAATAAAATTTGTGAAACAACTCCCTAAAAACATTTAAACGTACAAAAGGTATTACGAGACGTAATAATATTAGAAATCCAGATAGACTGGTATTGGGCGCTATACCCAGAACGACCCGAATGCAAAAAAAAGAGTTTTATAATGTGTGTGAAAATATTCACTAAGGTCCCTGAACATATCAAAACACTGCCAACAAACAAATGTCTTGCAGCTCTAAAGGAGTGGCTAGTCGATAAGGTGTTTTATTCCATTCATCATTTCCTGAATGGTTAAATGTTTGTAAAGACACAGGTCTTACTGAATTGAATTTGTTTAGATACTCGTATAAAATAAAATTAATAACTAGTGGATGTTCAATTACATGGGGCACACTAAAAGTATTGCACTTCTAGCAAATCGGAACTATTTGAATTTCGAATGTTATATTTTTTTAAACGTTGCAACCTTCTTAGTATTAAAAAAAACAATTGGCGGGAAATCATTTGTCAATTGTTTTTTTATCACACATCAAAGTTCTACGTATGCAACGAAAATGGAATTAAGTCGAAAAGATTTTAGAGCGATGATTTTTTATGATTTTAAAAGTTCTCTCTCTCCGCAAGACTGTGCCGCTCGTCTTCAAAATGCTTTTGGGAGAGAAGCACCTTGTTTGAGCACCGTGAGGCGATGGTTTGCTGAATTTGAGAGAGGTCGAGTTTCTTTACATGACGAATTTCGTGAAGGGCGGCCTTCAAATGCCGTCAACGAAAATAATGTGGCTACTGTTAAGCGGTTAATTGAAGAAAACCCGCGGATTACCTATGAGACAATTCGAGGACTATTGGGGATTGGTATGAGTCAAATCCAGAAAAGTTTACACGAAGAATTGAAAGTTCGGAAACTTTGTTGTCGTTGGAACCCTCATGAACTGACAGCGGAGCAAAAGCGGGCTCGCGTGGAATGGTGTTCACAGATGCTACTAAAGTATGACCACGGACATTCTAATGCTGTTTATGACATTGTCACAGGAGACGAAACGTGGATTTATTGTTTTGAACCCGAAAAAAAACAGCAATCTTGTGAATGGGTGTTTGATAATGAGAACAAGCCAACAAAAGTGAGGCAGGCGAGAAACGTTGGTAAAAAAATGATCGTGTTTTTTTTCTCAGCTACGGGTCCCATCTGTACAATTCCACTTGAAGATCAAAAGAGTGTTAATGCCGAGTGGTATTCAACCATTTGTTTACCCAGGGTGTTAGAAAAAGTTCGCGAAAGACGACCCAAAAGCCGCGTTCTCCTACATCATGACAACGCTTCTTCACACACGGCCAACAAAACAAAGTCATTTTTAGCTTCCGAAAAAGTACAGATCGTCACCCATCCTGCGCATAGCACCGACCTAGCACCCTGTGATTTCGGTATTTTCCCCAAAATCAAAGATTTGATGAGAGGTTTCACTTTTACCAACTCCGAAGAGGCAGTGATAGCGTTCAATCAGCACGTAGAAAACATGCCTTTAGATCTGTTTTAAAAAATGGTTCGATCGCATGAAACAATTTTTAAAATGTAAAGGAGAGTATTTTGAAAAGCAATAAACATAATATTTTGGTTTTAACATGTTGTTTTTTTAAGTTACGCAAAACTTATAGTGTGACCTACGTATTAAGTACTAGTACGATGTCTTGCGCGGTGCTTCGCGTCGCACCACGCTATAGGTTTTGGCCTATAACTTTTGACCCCTTAGGGCTAGGTCAAATTTTTGATTTTTGGTTTACCTCCAGATCGAGGGCTATCCATAGAGGGGTCAACCATCATTGGAGCATAAGCAGTTCTCGAGAGCTAAGGGGGGACATTCCCCAGATTATTGACATTAAATAAAATTTACATGCTATCAGAATATGGCTAAGTGGGCTTGTTCTGTTAACATAACTAAGTACTCACCTAAAACTTATGTAATTCCATTATTATGTATCACCCCATTTATTGCAAATAAATATTACTAGTTATCACGGCGAACTCTGTATCGCCTCAAATATATAAAAAAAAAGAAAGAATATTTTAATATTTCATGCAAATGTATGTATTATTAATTATAATTGAAAAACGCGACGGACGGACAGACAGACAGACAAATTGTCGTATTAAATATATAGATGAATTATGAATAAGTTCCCTTTAGGGAGATTGATCTGACCTACTGACTTTAAAACTTTGTTTTACGCCTGTTTGTGTGGTCGATACACCATGGCTTCTTTTATCTGGGAAATACTAAACTAAAATATCCAAAGCCAAGGCAGTTTGCCAGTAAGTACTCATATACTTTTATAGTTAAAATAACCTTGATTTGCTATTATAAATCAATTACTGCGAAGCGCGTCTAATCATTTAATGATATCATTCAATTAACAACATTTTTAACTGTAAGGTGTACAAGTGATTGTATGGGAACTAAGTTAGTCAGTGGTTCAGACATGACTTCATGACTCAGTGACGTGGGTTCGATTCCCGATCGTGTAATTGCGATGTCGTGAACTCTCTGATAGCGTTACTTTTGCGTAAATGCCTGATTGTGTTGTGACTAATCGAGGGTTTGTTTCCATTGCCGTTAGCGTGACGTTATAACAAACGATTAATAAATTTTAAAATCTCTTTTCTACATCTAATTCTATACTACTTAATATTATCAAGAGGAAAGATTTGATTGTTTGTTTATTGTCATTAATTAGTCTACAAAACTACTGAAATGATTTTGAAAATTCTTTCAATAATGTGTATTGTATATCCGTGTGTGGTATCAGCTACTTTTTATCTCAGTAATGTGAATGGTGAATGGGAACTAGGAACGAGAAACCTACATCAAGAAGTATTTTATTTATTCAGGGATAATATTAAATCGGCTGGACTCTTTTTTTTTACTGATATTAATTAAGAGTAAGTTGTAGATGCCTGGCAGTATAAGTTTTTTTTTCAAATGCAAATGATATTTATTCTAATCAATGGAAGAGGCTCTATTAAACCTAAATACTCATCCTACTTATTGGCAACGCACTCTATGACGTAGGTCCAACAGATACTGGTCAAAACTCCTCGCTTCATACTTACTAGAGATATAAATTAAGGTTTTTACAAATTACATTATTGTATGGAATGCTAGCTCGTATATGAAACAATTTTACCACCATTTTTGCATCATTTATTATTGGAATTTACCGTACGACATACGACAGTGGCACTATGCAAAAGCCACTCGCACGTCCTTTACTCCAAACGAGGACATTCGCACGTCTCATAGACATACATATGCGTATTAGTATAGCGAATGCATTATTACATGTCATGTGCAAACTATGAGTAGTTGATGATAAACATCTAAACAAACGAACACCGATTTGATGAGCTAATTGATCGGTTGCCGGGTATATTTGAAAATATTTGTTGATTAATTTTGTGTATATAATCGAAATTTAAAAATTGGCGAATCTTAACTTATTCTAAATTTAAATTTTAATTTAACGTTTACTTTTATTTTAATAAGGAACGTTGCCTGTTTTATCGAATATTGCCAGTAAAACTAATATTGAACTGACCCAGAGACTATAGGTATGTGTGTAATTGAAGATAATTCTTCACTAACATTCTTCAAACCTATCACTTCCTTCCTCCTGTGTTCTGTAAATCATTTGGTAAGGAGATTGAAAGCCTGATTAGGCATTTTATACTGAGAATTTGGAACACGGATAAAACCGCAGATATTCGCTAGTTAGATTTTTTTTTTATATTTGTTGGCCTAATCGCTGTATGTAAAAAGCAAATTGTCTAATGACAATTGCGTACAGAGTATACATGAAATTAATACTGTCATTCAATGTTGAAACATCAGATAAAGACAGATACAAAGACCGCTGTGAGATGTCATGAATGTAATTGTTTTTTATATTAAAAATGTCGTGAGCGTCGCTTTGTCGTATAGCACTATTCCAACTATAAAACACTGTGTCAGTTAGAGAACTAACATTACCTACACATACTTTAATCTCGACACAGTGTTTTACTGTGTGTGTCGATCGAGTTATAATTTTAATAGCAGTCCCCTGCTGGTTTCATCACAGATTGATAGATGATACGAAAGTTCTAAGGTATACGACGTTTGTTTTTACGTTTTTTTAGGGTACCGTACCCAAAACGGTAAAACGGAAACGGGAACCCTATTACTGAAACTTAGCTGTCCGTCGTCCGTCCATTCTGTCTGTCTTGCGCTGTATCTCATGAACCGTGATAGTTAGAAAGTTATAATTTTCATAGATGATATTTTTTTTTTATTCTTAATACTAACAATACATTGAATATATTACAATCTAGCCTATTGACTAATGAGTAACTTATTTTGACGTAACATGCTATGTAAACAATAACTAAAAACGTGTCCAATAACACTTTACTTAGAGTCTGTTAAGGCGAAGACACTTTGTTCATGTGTTCATTATTTTGTTTTAATTTTTTTTTATTAGACATATTAAATTTTTTAGTTACACATTGCCCCACAAAACCGTGTTGTCGGTTTGTCTGTGGGATCGAGCCGTACATTATACTTATTATTTTAGGTTGATAAAAACTAAGCTAAAATATCAGAAGTAAATTAATCCAATCTTACATTGGTACATACATACGGACATACATATACGCATATACACATACGCACATATACACCCATACATACCCTTATCTAATAACAATTGTGTTACAAGCTAAATACTTAGTAACTAGGTATTAATAATTTAACAAAAACATTTTTTTTTATAAACTGCCGAGATAATGCCGAATTTTATATCACTTTCTGATGCAACTTCCTTCGGCAAGTTGTTCATTAAGTATGGTAAACGTTTATTAAGTGATCTGTCACCATAATAATTAGTTATCCTATCCTCTTTCTTCCTACATTTATTTAGTTTGAATAATTAAATAAATTTATTTTAGAATATTTTTCAGAGTCTCTTTATAACTTCGGCTCTTATCTACCACCTAGGACAAAACTTTGTGTGATGAGAACGATGGTGTTGTTTCTGTGTCAAGATATTATTATCTCGATATTATTATAAATAATAAAATTTTTTTGGACATTCTCACACGACGTCATATAGCCCAAATTATGCTAATGGGATCTAGACGGCTGATAAACATGCTTATACATTCCTTAAAACATACTATACATAGATAATACCCAAACTCCGAAACAAACATTTGTGAAACACAAATAATTTGATTCGACCCACCTTAGGGACGGCATGCAGTCGCATACACATACCACTGCGCCACCGAGGCAGCCAATAGCTAGTTGTGTAGCTTGATTTGAAATACGACATAACCATAAATATTAATGTTAAAAAAAATAAACTTAAATGTCAATTAATATAGTTGAAAATGTTATCTACAACGAAAAATAAATTTACAACTTGTGTGTGTCAACTAGTTAATGGTCGCGGTTTTTGCAGCATGTGATAATTTTATTCTGACCAATTATGTACCAATTTCCCAATCATATTATAATAGTCCGAGACGCCCAGGACTTTAATTGGCTGTGCCACAGCGGCTGGCACGTAATATTTTGTTGCCTTTTATCAACATAATATGGCAAGGCAACGGGTTTCAATTTTTTTTCAAAATTACAATATAGCTACTACTTTTTATTAAATCCATTCGGCCATTTTGGACATAACCCATTATAAATGTGCCCGGTGACGGCAATAGGCTTGCCCCCTATTACATGGGACTAAAATACTGGAAAATTGTGGGTGTGTAATCCACCTCTGCCTACCTCTTCGGGGATATAGGCGTGATATGTGTGTGTGTGTATTATAACTAGGTATGCAATGCATTCTGCTGTTGCAATAATTGAGCTGGGTTTGTCAATCCGGGTCGAACTCCTAAACGACTGGACCGATCTTTATGAATTCAGATATATGCACTCACGGTAATGGTCACTATGACCGTGCCAAATTTCAAAAAAGATCGGTCCAGTCGTTTAGGAGGAGTTCGATCACGAACGAAATACACGAGTCGCCTAAGAAAGACCTTCGTAAACTCCGCTCAATAACCAGCTAAAATGTTGTACCTACAATATGGAGTCTTATTTACCTATTTTCAGTTACTTGATAGGGATCTTTTAGACGAGCGTATTTTTCTACGGAAAACGGACCGGGCGAGAGGAGGTCGCGGTGCATTCGGCGCAATTTCTTCGACGGACTTGTGTCCGTTGCGTGTAAAAGCATTCATTGTTTGCCATACACCACCGGTGAAAAAACGGTCCATTGTCCGTAGAAAATTACGCTCTTCTAAAAGTGCGCTAAGTGTATCCAATATTCCGACGTTTATACAATACATAAGCAATAGTTCAATATCGCAAGACCCCTACCATTTGTCTCCATTTCACGGTAACATCAACGAGTCATTAAAAAAATCTCCTAGATCGAGTCACGTATCGAATTCGGAATGATGTGCTTCTTTCTAATGAACAATTTAATGTCAAACGTCGCTCGCATGGGTCTACATCAAAGGAGATGGCGATTTTGTTGTAAAAAAATATAATGAAAAGATCTTTTCATTTTATTGGGTTCGTGCAGGGAGCTTTCAATCATCAAATTCGCAATTCAATCCGTTAAAACGTTCTTAACATTGTAAAAAATAAAAATATCTTAACCGGTAAATTTGATATTTTGTATGACAATTTTCAATCAGATTATGTTATTATTTAGCATTCTCATATTATTTAAAATTACTTAGATAATTTATTTACTCAGAGGAAATTGAGTTTTTGTGGAGCACATTTAATTTTGTCTATTTAAATAACAGAAAAAGAATTTGTTAAAATTTATATTTTATTTCTTGGACCACACAGCTTTGTCGAGGCGCGGCGCCTGAGCAGTGTCACAACAAAATAAAGTCTGTCCCGACCCAGTTCCCACAGTAGCCGGCAATAAGCGACGTGTCGTCTATACCATAAACTGGTTAAATAACTCTTTTTTTTACAAGACGCCCATCACTATACCGCTATCGAAATAATTCATGTTTTATATAAGTTATCGAGAGTTGGGAAATTAATTCATTGCTTTACATCGTTCGTAATTGTGATTGATGTTCTGTTTTTAATTTTTTTTAGCAATGATGACAGCGATTCAAGATTAGAATTGTTGTTTATTTTTTTTAATTGTACATGCTATTGACGAAGGAGGATGTAGGCATGTTTATTTTTAATTTCTAAAACCTGTTTTTGTTGAATATTCAATGAGACACGTAATGTTGTGTGATGATACTTTCAAATTATTATTGTCTCAGATACGGCTTTGCAATTTTTGTTAAACTTGTCTTATTACTATCTATTAACTAGTAGTTGTTGTAAATGTCCATTATAAAACAATTTTAAGGCATTGACTTTTGTAAGTTGAAATTTTGTTTTCTTTTTTTCCTTTCCAAGACCTGTAATCCCCAATATGTTTTCCTTTCCTGGCTGATGACACTGATTTCAGACTTGATATTTGAATAAGTGTAGATAATTATCTTATATAATTACGAAAGTATCTACGGCTTTTACTATTCTGATCCTGAGCTTAGAACAGCTTCGATTGTAATTATAATGGTTTCAGCTCTTTCAAATAGAGTGATTAATACATACCTATTTGATTTAAAATTTCCTGGAGTTTCAACTGTTATAAGATTGAATCCTTTTCATTAACAATTCTAGAATTGTAAACGAGCGAAAAATAATGAATTCATCATATTTTTACGAGCATGTAATGTCTAGAACAAGTAGTAGAGGAACTTAAGCTATAGGTATTTCTGCTTCAATAATGCACTAAACCTCTGTCAAGAACAAAAAGTTTACCTCAAAAAAAAATTCATAATGACAATTTAGTCTTTGATCAATTCACCAAACTTGTGATAGGTCTGTAGACCTACTTTTTGTTACATATATTTATTACTTATTTATTTGTCTTTTTTAGGAACGTTTAAGTAATAGATTAAAAACAGAAATCTAAAAATAAAACCAATAAAACCTCATACAATAATGTGTTTCGAAATGTGTTTGCCTCCCATTCCGCGAAAATTGGCGTTGAAGAAACGGTACCCGTATTATGATGTTGACACATCTTCATCAGGAAGATCGAGCCCAATTACGGAATGTCCTGGAAAATCTGAAGGAATACATGATTACTGGCCTAACGACGATGAATTTGTCCTATATTCAGCAACTGCAGCATCAAAGAAAAAATAATTTAAACAATAAATTCAGTCGTGAATAAAATGCGATTGACAAAATTGCCATTTTCATTTTGCTTTGTTTCTCACCGTTTTGCTATAGAAATTAAAAATATTTTTACTAGCGAAACGAATGCGTTATTATATTAATTGCAGTGACATGTAAGTTATCGTGTGAATCCCTCTATTTGCTAGAAAGGATGGTGACGTAACGGTCTTCAAGTCTTCAAGTCTTACACGCACGCCAATATTTCGCAGTTTCTATACTGGTTTTAGGATAAGAGACAATTTTACGCCTATTATGTTTAAATACATTCATTCATACAGTCACGAAGCAATCACGCATGAGAAGGCAGACATAGGCATACTATAAGCTTAATTTTTGCGAATAAAGTTGGTTCCACGTAGGTAATAGAGGGCGAGTCTATTGCCTACATGCAAAACTTTATTGTTGTAGGTATCGACAATACAATACAAATTCAAAGATACAACAGCTTGATCTCTTACAGGCAACCTTAAGTTGAGGTTGGATTGAATATCTGTAGGTTCCAAAGACTGGGTCGGCCTCGGACGACGAAACGTCCATTTAGACTGGACACATAGATCTCAATACAAAAGTTACAATTGAATGGTAACCATCCAAATGGAATCTGTGTATCATTTTTGGAAGAAATCCACTACATTAGGTTTGAACTAGTTTAAAGGATGTAACTATCGTGTTTTTTAAAAATATTTCATTTTCACATCACAGCATACAAAATAAACCGAATGAATCTTTATTTATTACTGAAAATTGTATTGAAACCCAGTCAGTACATCGTTATGACTTCTTGGATATTTAGAGATTTTAGAGACATTGATTGTTGAATTGATATTGACAAACGGTCTTTATAACATCTGGACGTTAGAACTTCTTGAACATTCTGATGCGCTGGGTCCAGCACACTCCTCACTCATTTTGAATGTATTAACAGATAGAAAAACTTGAGACTTTATTATTATGTAGTGATTATAGCTTGTGTATGTATTTCTTTTGTTTTAAAGTGGTATGCAATTGTGACTAACACAAAAGTACATTCATGGTCATGTCTACATTGCATTGCTACATTAAGTAAACCTTCATTTGTCAATTTTTTTTAACAAATCTCAGCACTAAGTTAGACGAAAAGTGACAGTCATTTCGTGGTTTCCAACATCGTGACTATATTGCCTAATATCTTCGTTCCGGACATTAGTTGTATTAAATCCTCTTCACACATTGTCCTCCATGCGAATTACTAGCCATTTTTACGACATAAAAATTTATCTTGAAACTAACATTGCGATACGATGGTGTACAAGTAAAGGCCATATCAATTAAAGTAATCGACATCTGCATAGAAAATTCGCATGTCAATACGAATTTGCGTTCAATTTTGATTTTGTAGTGCAAAAGGGAAGAACGGATGGTTAATTTAATCCTAACAAATATATTAAGTTGCTTTCGGTGAAAACAATAATAAGCAAAATCTAAACTAAGCATATGCACACGTATGATTAATTGACTATAGTAGATACTACAGATGATTGGGAAAGGGTATGATATGATATACGGTTTAAAAAGGCTGGTTAAAACCAACGATGTTCTATTGAACTGTTGGTTTTAAACCGTGTATTCTTTTTTTAAACTTTCGCGTTTTGTACACGTTATAAACTAAGACAAACGGGTATTTTACGCGATTATTGAGATATATACATACCTCTTTATTACCCGACGTTTCGACCCTGTTACAAGAGCCGTGGTCACGGGTGGACTGGCTTCAGTTCATCGTCGTCTTCGTGAAGTGCGGGTTTGTTCAACTACCCTCACTTCGTTGTCGCTAAATATTGTGTTCGGAGAGCCACTGCGGTACACCACACTGATAGTTTCAGCATGTAATAAAGAGATACCAGGTAACAAAGAGGTATGTATATATCTCAATAATCGAGTAAATGACCCGTTTGTCTTAAGTTTATAATTAAACCGTGTAGCCAGGAAAGCGCTCCTTTTAATACCACGTTTGCAATCGTGAATTTATCCCTTGACTCTGATTAAAAAGCACACTTTCACTTGATGATAAGTACGACGCTGACGTAGCCATAGACGCTGGAGATACCATCAGTAATATTACTCACAAGTTACTGCCTGTGGAAGGTAAATAGTAGGGAGAAGAAGTATATCATGCTGCGATCAATAGAAGTGGAATAGCACTGAAAATTGTTGCATTAACCACGTTACCACGCAAACTTAGCCGATAGCTTCCTCTAGTAACAAGAAGATTGATGTTTGCATCATGATCTCCTCTCTTAGGCCCACTGGAAGAGATCTCTTTAGAGATAAGTGGCGCCATTGTATACATGTTTAGTTTGTATCCTTTTACTGTTTTTATTTACAGTGTGTGTACAAAAATAAATAAAGATTGTAAAGTTTGTTGTTTGTACAGGTATGATGTGAAAACAGCTTCATTAATTTTATATTATTTATACCCAATTAATAACCTACGTTTCTGAAGTGAACCCGTGGATCCGTGACTGTCCGCTAGTCAATAGTAATAATGATTTAACGTAACGCTTACGGCGACACGACAGTTTTTCCACTAAAATTAAACAAATCCACCAACTAGTCGGTTTGTCAACTCGTGACTGTTGTCAAGGCCGTGACAGTCATCAAACGTGTAGGGTTGCCAATTTTGAGGAGCTTTTATTATGTGCTTATAAGCTAAAAATTTAGTACTAAAATAGACAAGTTTATTGTTCATTATCTGTTCATTATCTCTGATCTGTTTCATTATATTTATTGATTGGCACTAAATTTAAGTGAAATTCAACTCCAATTCGCGCTGTAGTGATCGTAACATTATGGGGTGCTGCAGACTTTAAGGCTGCCTGTTATATTGGTCCTTACTATTAGTATATATAGATATATATAGAGCCCGGGGTGCAGAAATTGTACTAACATTGGCCCAGCTTCCTTACCATAGCTTTCGGAAGAGTTGTTCGATAACCAACGATATCCCAGGAAATTAAAAATTGTGTTAATTTGGTCTCATGATCATTTTGTGAGATAGTTTTTGACAAACTCTTCCGATGCCATGTTCATAGAGTTGATGGAATTTAGAAATAAAATAATAGAGTTATTATTACCTACTGTACTTAGATCTACTCAGCCTAAAAGCTTTTTCATTTTCAATGTTAAAATCATCACTTCTCAAAAGTATTTAATAATCTTAAAATATTCGTATATTTTCCCACACAAAGTCAATTACTTGGTTGAAAGGTTAATTTTAGTTCTTAATTCAATAATAATCTCTCTGCATGTTCTTTAGTTATTTAGTGAAAGTGTCTAATTCATCGGTAGTGTGATTATAATCCCACTTGATGTAGTTATAATTGGATATTACTATAGCCACGTGGTTTAGAGTTCGCGTTCCCGATTCCTAAAGACCTATTTCAGTTAGGAACTGTGTTTCCTTGTCGATTATTTACTATCACCAAATTTCAGTCAATTTATAATCTATTTAAAGGGTTTCTTCTTTTTATTAACTACAAACATATATTATATATGTACATAATATATGTTTGTAGTTAATAAAAATAAATTAATGTTAATTAACTACATTATACCCAAAACATAGAAAGAATATAATTATCACCTTCTTTTTCTTCTTATACTTGTTTGTGTCGCTTAAACTCGAGAATGGATGAACCGATTTGGCTAATTTGAGGTGGTACATAGAAAAGCGACAAAGATCTTCTTAAGCGTCATACAAGATACAAGTAGGTACCCCCTTATTTGAGGTATACTAGATTTGAGTATGGCTTTTTCAAAATTCAAACAGTGCCAGCCCTAGTCATTGATGACAATTGCGGGTAATCATTACATGACGTCACACAGCGTGCAGTCTTGCAGCCTTCATGCCCGTCAACTGATTGCGCGACGTTGGATCTCGATAAGGTACTGCACACACTAGATAGCATCACATAATTCATCTCAGCGTCAAATACCTACTAGTTACATAATGATAGATAATAAATTTTAATATGGTCGCGTTTTTACAGAGATTTTTTAAAGCAATGACTACATTGCTTGTAAACTATTAATAATATTATATAAACTAGGTTATTAATCTTTTTATCAAGTAATTTATCCTTTCAACGTGGCAGAATTTATCATTAATTTTTAAGTTACATTCAAAAAGTTAAGATGACGTTGTCCTAAGTTGTAGAGAATAAGATAAAATATGACTGCAATTTTGATATCTTCGGCTATATGGTCGCGATTGGTCAGTTGGTCAAAGCATTCCATTTGAGAAGTGCCTCATGGTCTGATCCTTTAACATAAAATTATAGTTAACTAAAACTGAGATTGATTTTTGTAACTTTTACCACCAATGCTCAACTTTATAGATAGCAGAGAATGCTATGTTGGTAACATTATTCTGTCTTGCCGTATGGAATTTTGGTAAGAATTAGAGAGTGGTTATGAATTTTCCATAGTGACCGGCAACCGCTATAGGCTTGCCCCCTATAACATGGAACCAACAAGATTGCTAGCAAAGTGTGGGTGTATAATGCGCCTCTGCCTACCCTTTCCCGGATTGCATTACATCCGCGATGATAGGTACTTATGTATGTTTTGTGGTGGGATAAAACGTTGTCGAGGTACAACCTGATACAAATTGGATTCACGCTAGTGTGAACAGAACTTTACCTTAGTTGACATTGTCCGTGGTCACATCAGTAAATTTAATTATAGTTTGTTACAAAAACACATATAAAACCATAATTCGGTTACCAAATGTGTGTAATATAGCGTGACTTTTAAGTATGTTTAATAATGGTCCTATTTGAATGATGAGTAGACCGCATCTATTATAGGCAAGCGGCAAACCCCCTGAAAAACTAAAATGACTGACCAATCACTGAAAATGTGATTCAAACACAATCAAAGGGCAATCAATAAGGAATTCCAAACTTCAAAACTTCTAAGAACTTTTTGCTTTGGCCTTTCACTGCCTCCGGATTGTGAAACGCTAAAAAAACCCTATGTGTATAAATAGATTTTACGATGTGAAAAATGTATATTTTCTCATTTTGAAAAATAGTCAGTTGAAGCTTAAGATCTGAGAAGTATTCAGCCGTAGGATTTTTTTGAATTCGATCAAAACTCGGCGAGATAAAAAATGTTGAATGTGACCATTTTTGTGCTTTAAAATGGTTGTAACTTCTTTAAAACGCATTTTTTCGAAAAAATCACAAAGTAAAAAGTGTTCTATTTTGCCCGTTTTACCCTTAGAAATCATTTTCCAATATAAAAACCAACTTTTTATCACTTAACAAATTAATTTGTTTATAACAATTAATAACCCAACCGCACAAATTTTGTTTTCTTACCAATCGACGCCTTTTGGTCCAAGGTTTACAAAAAGTACAAATTTGTATAGGGGCAATCACATTTTCACTGATTGGTGAGTCATTTTAATTTCTAAGCACTTTTTCGGGGGTTTGTCGCTTGCCTATTAGGTCTTACTACGGGATGTAGGTAAGGCCTACCTATATCCCCCCAAGCGAACACCGGTGTTCGCGGCGCGCCGTTCGAGACCTTAAGTCGCCGACGGAGAAGTGCGAACGCCGGTATTCGCTTGGGGTTTACCGAAGGAGTTAAGAAGTTAAGAAGCAAGACAAGACACAATTGGAAATCCGTAGTATTAAATGAGCTTTGCAAACCCTAATGGTAAAGCGGCGTAGGTATTGTTAAATGAGGTCCCAGCTTCGTATATATTGTATCTATAAGTAGAGGTTTTGTGTAGAGTCATAAGGCGCCCTATCAACATTTACGAGGCCCAAAGCATCCTCTGCAGCTTCACCCTTATTACGTGGGACCAACAAAGGGTTTGACGAAATATAGACGTACTAAACGCCTCTGGCCAAGAACTCACAAAATGATGTCGCTACCCCCGAAGGGGTATACCCTTCGGGGGTAGCGACATCATTTTGTGAGTTCTTTGTCAGTTCTTTGTCAGTCAAAAAAGTGAAAAGTGGGCGTATAATACGCCCACTTTTCGCCAGTAGGTAACTAAATTTGCCATTGCGCCAACTAGTCCGAGACGCCCAGGACTTTTATTGGCTGTGCCATACCGGCTGGCACGTAAGATTGTGTTGCCTTTAATCAACATTTCATCGCAACGCAACGGGTTTCAATCGTTTCTTCAAAATTACATTATAGGTGCTACATTTAATTTAATTCATTTGGCAGTGTTGAACGTAACCCATTATATATGTGCCAGGTGACGGCAATAGGCTTGCCCCCTATTACGTGAGACTAGAAATACAGGCAAATTGTGGGTGTGTAATGCACCTCTGCCTTCCCCTTCGGGGATATAGGCGTGATTTGTGTGTGTTTGTGTGTGTGCTAACTTAAAAATATCAGTTCATGTTACGAAACTTCTGTTGCTTCTAATTAACCCAGAAGCACTTTCATCACATTTATAGTAACGAACATCACATCACTAACGAAAAACATAGCACGCCCATACAAACCATACAACTGAACTATTTCGACCAATCAACACCTTCACATTAAGAGTTACAGCAAACATTAACAAGTTCCGTTACGAAAACTTGAAAAAATATTTGAAAATACGTCAAGTGGTTCCGTATACGAATTACCTAATATTATACATATTAGCTTAGGACTGCGTGTTTACTTATGTTGAATTGATTATTCCTAACTTCCAAGGGTATTAGGGTTTTTCCCTGTACCTATAACAAAATTTAATGTAAATATTTTACAGAATAAATGCAAAAACGAAGTTCCCTTTTAGGAGAAATGCGCTAAACTTAAACCTTAAAAAAAACGTACTAAAATAAATGTAGCTGAGTACGTTCTTTTTAAGGCGAAGGAGAAACCCCATTGTTTTAGTGGGTAGTCCGGCCTGTTTTCCCGAAGCCATCCCGCTGCCCCGCCTGACAGTATCACCGCCCAACTTAAAAAAAGCTCAGCTACGTGGACTCAGATCTTGGTAGCTTATTTAGTTCATTTTAGTTTGCGCGATACTTTAGTCTATCTATTAAATAAAAAACCAGCACAATAATATGCTTATAATAATGGTTGTTTTCCACAAAAACTAAGCATATAAAAAATACGCCCAATTTTCGCCAGTAGTTTGTTGAGGGGCGGGGCCCCAAGTGATTAGATACTACGTCCTCGCCGTCCGCCCTGGACCCCAACTTGACCACGGTAACGCAGTGGCAAGTTGGGTGACCGAACTTATTTAGTCTGAACTTGTGATTGGCCAAATTTTTGCAATTTTTCCTGCTATGGATAACTTTGAAGATACCTCCGGTCCCGACACTGCCCTTCCACGGGCAGTGTCAACCGACGACATTGCGCACTCAAACCTGATACTGATGCCTATGGATTTGGGGGCTCGCGCCGCGCCGCCTAGCTGCAGCGCGATTTCGACGCCGCAAGGAACTGATGCTGCTGGGACTGACGATGGATCAGCTCCCTGCAGTGTGAAGAAGAAGGGCCGCTCTTCTGCGAAGAAGAAGAGGACCCTCGAGGAGAAGGGTGGCCGCCGCGCGACCGTAGCACCAGCTGCTCTGGGTGGGGGTCCCTCCTCTCCAGCGATTCGGAGGAGGAGGTGCCGGTCAAGACGGTGCGTACGCGTCTCGACGCGTACAGAAGGCGGCCGCCAACTCCTCCTCCGTCCTCGGTCCAACTGTCCCAGCGAAGTCGCCGGGAAATCGGTGGGCCGCCCGCGCGGGAGCTGATGAGCGTTTTTGCCCGCATGAACGCGGCCATGCGGGGCAACAGGAACGTGGCGGGGAGGAAGAAGATTGTGGCTTCACTGGTGGATGAAGCCCAATCTTCCCTCAACAAGCTCCTCGCGCGGAGCGTCACCAAGGGGGAGGCGGGGCTCCGGAAGCAGGTGACGAGCCTGGAGGCGGAGCTCGCTGCTTCCAGGAAGCAGATGGATGACCTGTGGCGGGAGGTCGCTGACTTGACAAAAGGCGGTCAAGGCGCCTCCCGGTCCCATGCTGCTGCCTCCTCCTCCGACGGCTGGACCAGCGCCGAAGACGGCGCCACCCACGGCGCCCACCACGGCGCCCACCAAAGCGCCCACCACGGCGCCAACCACGGCATCCACCAAGGCGCCCACCAAGGCGCCCACCAAGGCGCCCACCATGGCGCACACCACGGCGCCCAACACGGCGCCCGGATCGCCGCCACAGCCTGTGCCGACTATGGTACAGGTCCTGACGGCGATCGAGAGGCGCCTCGCGGTCATGGAGGACCGGGCGTACCGCCCTCCGCTAGCACGTCCCGCGGTCTCATACGCGGCGGCTGTTGGCGGTTCTCCCGCTCCAGGACCAAGCGGAACACCCGCTGTCCGCCGCCCCGCTCCGTCCCAGTCCGCTCCAGCGTACCGGTTGCCAGCCGAGACCGCGGCCCAGGCGCGGAAGGCGAAGGGGCGCGGCAAGAAGAGCGGCACCCCTGCCGCCTCCTCTTCCTCTAACGCTCCCGCTGCTTCTTTACATCCCTCCGGACGGGAGGGATGGGAGGTAGTGGGGGCCAAGAAGAGGAAGACGAAGGCCACCAAGAAAGCGGCCAAGAAAGTGGCCAAAGCCGCCGCGGCGAAGTCGCCGAAGAGGCCCCGCGCTCCTCGCTCCACAGCCGTCGTCCTTACGGTGACGACGGAGGGTGTGGAGAGGGGTGTGGGGTACGCTGATGTCCTGAGGACCGTGAAGTCCTCAGTCAACCTCTCAGCCCTCGATATCCAGGGGAGTCTCTGGTGCAAGACGACACGCACCGGGGCTCGCCTCCTCGAGGTCTCCGGCGCCTCCAGCGGCCCTAAAGCTGACGCCCTAGCAGCGCAGCTTAGGGACGCGCTGGATGCAGAAGCCGTCCGCGTCACCAGACCCACCAAATGCGCTGCATTGCGCATCACGGGTCTGGATGACGCGGCCACGACGGAGGAAGTAATCTCTGCCGTCGTGGAGGCGGGCGGCTGCCCCCGTGACCAGGTGAAGGCTGGAGACATCTCCTTCGGCTCCACTGGTCATGGGATGACAGTCGTCCAGTGCCCCGTCGCGACGGCACTGAAAGTGACGGACGGACGAAGCCTCCTCTTAGAGGGCTTCCTAAAGGCGCAGGTGCACCTCCTTCGAGCCCGGGAAACCAGATGTTTCCGGTGCATGGTGGTGGGGCACGTCGGAGTGCAGTGCACAGCGGAAGTCACCGTGGGCGATCGGTGCTTCCGCTGCAGCCGGCCCGGTCACAAGGCAAGTGCCTGTGATGCCCCGCCTCGCTGCTTTAGATGCGAGGCGGAGGGCAAAACTGCGGACCACCGGGTCGGCAGCACAACCTGCGCCGCCTCGAGGCCAAAGCCTCGTCCGTCCGCTGAGAGCGGTAGGGGTGCCGCTACTGAACGGCGAGATGTTTCTCGGCGGGATGCTAATAATAATAGAAAATAGTCCATTAATGTCTGACGCCCATATCCGCATCCTGCAAGTGAATTTGAACCGCTGCCCCGCTGCTCAGGATCTTCTGTACCAGAGCATCCGGCAGTGGTCCATAAACTTGGCCGTGGTCGCCGAGCCGTACTACGTCCACCCGGGAAGCCCGGTGGACGAGGACGGCTCGGCATGTTTTATCTTTGGGGGGTCCGCCGCAGACAACTCGCGCCTTGCTATCATTGCAAGGGGCCGCGGGTGTGTTGCGGCGGAATATGATGGGTTGGCAGTCGTGGCCACCTACATCTCGCCAACACTGGTCGAGACTCAGTTTGAGCTATGGCTCACTGAGCTCGACGTCGTCTTCGCTGCGTGCCGTCCTCGCCCTGTCCTGCTCCTGGGAGACTTCAACGCCTGGAGTGAGGCGTGGGGCTCCCGGGAAACCAGGGACAAGGGGAGGCTTCTTGAGGACTGGACCAGAACACGTGGTCTGGAGGTCCTCAACCGGGGGAATGTTGCCACCTTCTGGCGGCGGGGGACCAGCTCGGTCGTGGACGTATCGTTCGCGACATCTGCCCTCGCCGCCCTTATTACTGGCTGGCACGTGGAGGAGGGTGAGGAGACGCACTCGGACCATCGGTACATCCGATTCGATGTCGTCCCCCCACCTGACCTCCCACAGCCGGTAGAAAATCCCCCGGATCCGCGTTGGGCACTTCACCATCTGGATCGGGAGGCTCTCCTGGAGGCATCCATCGTGCAGGCCTGGATTCCGGCACCGGACCGGCCTGCCGATGTGGATGCCGAGGCGGAGTGGTTCAGGAGAGCCATGTCGCAAATCTGTGATGCGGCGATGCCTAGGGTTACACCCAGACCGGCAAGGAAGCAGGTGTACTGGTGGTCGCCGGAGATTGCACAGCTGCGCGCAGCATGCATCTCCGCCCGCCGCCAGTATACCAGGTTTCGCCGGAGGCATCGCCGCCCAGACGACGCGGCAACCCGAGAGGCGGAGCTTTATCTGGCTTACAGGGAGGCTAAAGGTAATCTCCAGGAGACAATAAAGCGGGCCAAGACGGCGGCCCGCGAGGAGCTCCTGGAGACCCTGCAGCAGAACCCATGGGGGCGCCCGTACCTACAGGTCAGGGAGAAACTCCGACCTAGGGCGCCCCCACTGACCCAGAGTCTCCAGCCGCAGCAGCTGGAGCGGGTCATGGGCTCCCTGTTTCCGACGAGCGCGGAGGAGCACGTCCCTCCGCGCATGGCTCCGTCTCTGCCCGACGCGGATAGCATCAGTGAAGACGACGTACCCGAAGTCAGGGTGGGGGAGCTAGGTGCGACAGTACTCCGGCTTAAACGCCGGAAAATTACTGCCCCCGGACCCGACGGCATTCCTGCCGTGCATGGGTCCTGGCCTTCGGAGAACTCGGGCCTCGACTGATGGGGCTCTTTAGCGCATGCCTCGAAAGGGGCTAGTTTCCCAAGGTGTGGAGGACGGGGAAACTGGTCCTGATCCGTAAGGCGGGGCGGCCGGTGGACTCACCGTCCGGATACCGGCCGATCGTGTTCGTCAATTCGCTCAATGGAGCGAATTATCGCGGAACGCCTCGTCGAGCATCTCTCGACGGTGGGGCCAGACCTGGCGGACAACCAGTACGGTTTCCGTCGGGGACGCTCCACCGTGAGCGCGATCATGCGCGTCAAGAGCCTGACGGAGGAAGCAGTCTCGCAGGGCAGGGTGGTGGTGGCGGTGTCTCTTGACATCGCCACCACCACCAGCCAGCCCGGGCCAGCGTCGCCCAGGTCGTCTATGCCTCTAACTTGACTAAGAAGAATCGTCGAAACGTCATACTTAGTAGCCAATAGCCACTAGAAAAATCATGTACTTAATATAATAAAGATTTGTTCCATATTTACGTATCTCTAAACCGTAACAAAACAAACAAAGCTACAAAACATCGTATTGACAATGAGTGTAGCATCATGAATCATAGATTAGCAACACCAGCTAAGAGTTTTAACAGCAGTGCATGGCATTAGTTTGAGTTATATAACATTCTAAACAAACAGAATCAGGCCTATATCCAAGAGAGGGTAAGCAGAGGTGCATTTCATACCCATGTTTTGCCAGTAGTGTGGTCGGTCCGTTGTAATATAGGTCCTTACTGTAGGAAATCTAACAAATAATCTGGAGCTCATATCTAAATTCTAACAGTCATGTCCGATATTAAATACTTGCATGCAATCTCTACATGCATATATATGGTCACGCCTCTTTCTCATGGAGGTAGGCATAGACTATGGAATTCCACTTGTTACGATCCTGGCATACTTCTTTCGCTACTTCCACTTTCATCTATCTTCATGCACGCTCTCCGGTTCTGGGTACTCTTGACCTGACATCAAACATCTCAGTACGTGTTTATTCTGAAATTTATTGGTAGGTATGTATATTCTGTAATTTATACGTCAGATATACTATAACCGACCTAGGAGGAAAGTTGTACAAAAAAAACGAAAAAAAATACTACTAATACTATATAATTTGTCTCAGGTGTGGTCTGGGCCAGCGGCCAAATTTTTTATTTTCGCGAGGTCTTCTGTTCGATATGCTAATTTGACACTAAATAGTACCTACTACTAATCTACTATACCTAGTTACTACTAATCCAGTTTAAAAACTCAAGATCTGGAACCATTTTCTTTTGTAGTGCCATAATAATATCATAATCGTGATTCATAAATAAATCAGTCTTACATTAAGTAATAAGCGATACGCTTTAAAACACAGTTATATTTCGTAATTTGCGACAAAATTAATGTGTGCTCGTCTCTAACCTTGTAACTCCTATAGGTCAACTGTACTGTTAACTTTGAGATAGTCTGTAATGAATTTTCGTGACGCAGCATTTGGTAATCGAGGTTTTTTGTCTTACAATGATGTAACATATTCACTCAATGTTCAAATGTCGTAGTCATTTGAGTGGTCTGACAATAGGTTGGACTTTTAGAGCAGTTCTGTAAGTGTAGAATTCATGTGGACGTCTACATCAATGACATAATACCTGAAGGTTTACCCACTAAAAGTTCTGGGTAAACCAGATGGGTGATAGAACTCTCATTGACGAATCAAATCAACCAATGAAAGTTATAGACTCGCCCAAACAAAATTAAATTTAGGCACAGAATAGTTAATAGTACTCGTACTTACATACAGAACTTGCACTCCGACCTTAATTAAAGCACATTCTTTTGTTTACAGAGAACATAATTCGAACGTTAAGGATGTCAGTAATATAGCACATTGACCAATAATTATGACGTTAATGCCTCAATATCAACTCTAGTCAATGCCGTGTCACAAACAAGAGACAACCCTTACTGACTTACAAAATTTAAATTTAATTAGAAATTTTTAAATTTCATTTTCAATTTTTAAATTTCCTCATATTTTTGAACTGGGTGAACCGATTAACAAACTTTTTTTAAATTACAAGGTAATTGAAAGTTACTGCTTCCCAAGTACTATTTGAATTTGGTACCATTCCGACAATGATTTGGTCCCATAGCGGTAATTGGAAGTCGGTTTTTGTGTTAATTTTTTATAATGTTTGATATACATATACCTATTAATATCTATTTAGTCGTCTGTTTGTTACACTGGCTCCTTAAGTACTGAACCGGTTTTAAACTTTTTTACCAATATAAAGCTTCATTGTTGACGAGTAACATAGTCTATATTTATGTATAACATCACGCTACAACCAATAAGAGCGGGGCAGCAGTTTAAGATGACAGCCTCGGTGGCGCAGTGGTATGATTATGCGACTGCCGTCCTTGAGGTCCCAATTTCGATTCCGGGTGGAATCAAATTATTTGTGTGATCCGCAAATGTTTGTTTCGGAGTATGGGTATTTTGAATATTTAATATAATTATGTATTTAGAAATATATAAGTATGTTTATCAGTCGTCTAGATCCCATTACACAAGCATTTATTTAAAATGTTGCAAAAATTATAACCGCGAAAACAGTCCCGGGCGTTAGTAAGTTAACATACCCACATAACCCATTTTTAGTGATTAGTTTTTGAATATAAAATTAGTTTAAGATCTAATTTGTATTTAACACAATATCTTGTGTTTTTTTAAATTTTTTTTTATTCTTATCTAGTAACGACCTTCACAAACCATATTTTGCTAAAGTACCTAACGCATATTGTAGTACGCAGGTACAAAAAATAATTACTTGAGTGCAGAAGGTATGTACCGTCGACACGAAGTCACGACTACAGTTACTACAATGTTTTAAAATTTGATGCTTTCCGCATTTGCATGCATTTTTATTAAACAATTGTATATTTTTTATTGTTTAAAGATTAGTTCAAGCGCATCAGGAAATCACATATCGGCTGATTGGAAGACACAATTTTTTTTGAATTTTTGCGTGTCACGGTTTGGTCGTCCCATTGTCTATTACCGGGAGAATTCCCCTATAGTGCCGGGCGGCGATTGAAAAACGCACTGGCTTAAAAATATATACAAACATATTATATACTTATACATATATTTTGTATGTATAAGTATATAATATGTTTGTAGGTTTGTCTAAGTTAATATGATGTATTTTTTAAGTACAATTACTAATTATTTATAATTATTTTATCACTTCTACTATCCTCCTCTGTAGTCCGAGACGCCCAGGACTTTAATTGGCTGTATTATAGCAGCTGACACGTAATATTTTGTTGCCTTTCATCAACGTTTCATCGCAAGGCAACGGGTTTAATTTTTTTTCAAAATTACAATATAGCTGCTACTTTTTATTAAATTCATTCGGCCATTTTGAACATAACCCATTATAAATGTGCCCGGTGACGGCAATAGGCTTGCCCCCTATTACGTGGGACTGGCAAATTGTGGGTGTGTAATGCACCTCTGCCTACCCCTTCGGGGATATAGGCGTGATATGTTTGTGTGTGTGTTCTACTGTCCTACATTCACACATAACACTCGGCTTCGGAGGCTCGGCATCGGTGAGTCACTGACCAATTGGGTTCCAGATGAAAACCAGCGCCAGGCAACCACAGCCTATGTTAACTCTTAATGAGTGAACATGCTTCCAATCCCCAATACTTTGTACTAAATAAATGTTTCTTTCTTTCTTTCTAAATACATATAATCACGGCTTTATTCTTTAATGGGTAAGCAGAATACTTAATACTTGGGACAGAGCAGAGTAGAGGCCCACTTTTCAACATTAACATTGCTGGTCCGGTCCCTTGTACGGTTTAAGGCGTCTTATTAGTGATATTGGTTTTTAAAATTCATGTAATAGATATTCCTCTACATACTCCTTCGGAGGAATAGTCGTGATATAATATAACATAGTGTTATTACTACTAAATGCGTGTTTGACATTTGAAAATACCTATTCGGTATCATACTTAGTTGAAATTTAACTAAATTGTCTTGTTGGCTCGTGGCCTGTTGTTAAAGTTAAATCATTATAGGTTAAAATGTTATCTAAGTAGAGCCATGGGCATAATGTGAGACTGTGAGGTGAGGTGTGGCAAATGGTGAATGTAATATTCCAAGTGAGTATATTTATGTGACTCACTAAATGTGTCGACATTTCAATTCAATCGTACTAACTTACGAGTGGTTTGTTATCTTAATATTACTTATTTAAGCGTAATAATTCATAATTATTATAATGGATAATGAATGTGCTAAAATCTCCAGGGCTCAAGTTATCCTCTCCTGCAGGCAGCACCTGTCGACGGATGGACAAGGCTTTGGCAAGTATAGGTACTCAAAGAGCCCAGGCAATAGACTCGCCTATTACGTAGGACCATAGTGACCGGTGTGAAGGTCTGAAGTGTTCTGGGATTAAGACGTGCTTTTGTATTGTTGTTGGGGCAGACAAAAGTAACGGGACTCGTCGTAGACGTTCATTCAATCAATTGTACAACAAAATGGTAGATACACAAGCTTCTAATCTACAAGAAGTGCCCTGTTTTTAGTTTCTCTGTACCCTGTCCACATGTTACCTACGTCTTTCATTTTAGTTAAATTTCAGCCAATTTGATAGGTATACATCAGTTAAAAGTTCGAGACGCCCAGGACTTTAATTGGCGGTGCCATAGCGGCTGGCACGTAAGATTTTGTTGACTTTCATTAACATTTCATGGCAAGTCAGCGGGTTTTTTTTTTTTTCAAAATTACAATTTTGCTGTTCCTTTTTATTAAATTCATTCGGCCATTTTGGACTTAACCCTTTATATGTGTGCCCGGTGACGGTTAAAAATACTGGCCAATTGTGGATGTGTAATGCACCTCTACCTACCCCTTCGGGATATACGCGTGATATGTGTCTGTGTACATCAGTTATGGTGTTACTGTGTGAACTCTTGTCATTAAACATACAACATATTGGGCTTAGTTTAAGCTCCCTTACCTTCTGTTACTGCGAAAGGATAACCACAAGGCAATATAGGCTATAGTAGGCTTACTTAAAATTTCATTTAATAATTGAAAAAGCTAGGTCTTGTTTAAGGTCTACACCTTAACTAAGACGTATCGGATGTCAAATGTGCGTAGGCGTGTTGACACAGGCAAGTCAAGTGGCGCGTTTAACTTGCGACACAACTAGCGTCTCGTGCCCACATCGAGCTGACTCATGTTGCCAAATATGGCTTATCTATGAATATTGAGAATAGTACTGTCATCCATTAGTGTTAATTAAATGTATAGACTATCTGACACTTATTTGCAATTGGGAAATTATTGCAGCCTTGAGAGTTTATTGTTTTCTGTGTTGCTGTTTTGGAAAGTACGCTAAGCATCGGCTGTTGTTATAAGAATACTATGCTTGGAATGTGTTGTGAACATTTTCATTCGAGTTCCAAATAAGGAGGAGGTTCTCAATTCGAATGTGTTTTTTTGTATGTTTGTTACCTTATATCTTTGCACTAGGTGAATCGATTTTGATTTTTTTTTTAATTGAAAACTACTACCCTCAATTATTTGGTACCATTTCGGTAATTTGAAGTCAGTTGCTGTGTCAATTTTGACTTGTAGTTTTTTCGTTCCTGATTCCCGTGGAAACACAAAACCAGGATACAAAGGAGCCTATATTACTCAAGGTAATGTAGCCACATATCAGTAAAAAAAAAATCAAAATCGGTTCGTCGTGATCTTAGAAGCCGAAACCAACTTCCCATGCAAGTGGTTCAACTGCCAACCAATAAAGCCCATTAGAACAATTCAGAAAACAGATACAAGATTTCTTAAATAACAATTCCTAATTATTGTACCCAAATTTAAAGTCATGGGTCACACTCAAATCTATCCCTCAAGCTATTTCTTGTCACAGTTTTCATTGAAATTATCTGACACGCAAAAACAATTCACGCATACAGCACGTAAATATTATATGTACAAGTAAATATAATTACAGAAAAAAAAAACAGTCACAAACTCAACAGTCACCGTAATCAGTTGTAATTGTCTCAATCAGTGGTCGAAGGCAGGCGCATAGCCCCAAGACACTATTAACATTGCGGCAAAGGTAAATAAACAGGCAAGTACACTTGACTTATTGATAAATGACTTTTAAAATTCATGTAAGTGGAGCACGAAGTGGCTAATTTGTGTATGAATTTATGTGATTGATAATTTGTTTCACGCAAAATCTTCCATTTATTTATTATTATTCCATTTAGTTATTTACTGAATATTGGGAAGAAGAGTATAACTGGTTTAACTGTTGCTCGTTAAAGATGAGATTTTAAAGAGTACTAATACGTATTGGATTTACTTACTTTACAGTAGAATTGGACCATGATAAGGTTGTGTAGTCAACGTTTCCCGCAGCGATTTTTTATCAAGTGTATGGGCTATTTAATAACCTTGAACTATGACAGATACCAAATCGCTATGGTCACGCTTAACACCTTAGTGTGGGCAAAGCATGACAGTCTACCTTTGTTGTGCCCATTAGTTGCATCTTGGGACGTTTTTGTTGGAAATAAATTTGGCATGGCAAGGGCTATCTGAAATTTTTAAACTAAAACTTCGAAAATAAAGTAATATGGCCATGTTTTCGGCCCAAAGTGGTAGTCAGATAAGTTTAATACAACCTTGTTTCCATGTAATAGGGTCGGTCCCAAAAACAGCAATAGGCGTCCGCGTTTATCGTCAGGTTCATAGCATTTTCAGGCTGTAAACGAATTCCTGTAGTGAAGTGATGCTGATCTGATGACCATTATAACAGGAAATCCAACTATTTTCGCCTTACAAAGTGACAATATGCCCAATAATGGGCGTTTTCACATTGCACAATATCGTCACGATAATTTACATTTTACTGTTACTGCTGCTACTTACGATATCGTCACGATATCGTGTGTCGTTATCGTGCAATGTGAAAGCGCCAATTCTGGTAACCTTCCCTGACAGCAATGACCGCAGGGGATTTGTTTTATAAATTTCTGGAAATATTGCAAATTTTATTGTTTGTGTAATGAAATGTTAGTTTCGGATATAAAACATGCAGTCACAAGGTACCCGTTCAAAACTGTGAGGTGGATAAGTCCTTACTGTTCACCTTCGATAGCCAAATATTCAACAGCCCATTTGACGGAGTGATGATTAAAAACTGTTCTTTCAATATTAATAAACAATACCAGTTGTTGTAATCTGAACTGCATCGTGGGATTCGCTTTGCGGCTCTGTCTCATGAACTATTACATCAAAATCTACGACTAGTTGATATTCGTCATAAAATTTAAGCACACCCTCGCCTACGTATAGCTAGATAAATGGCTCAGTTTGTTAACTAAGACATTAATATTATTGACTTTATGAAATTTAGTTATGGCAATTCTGATAAGATTAATATATTATTTTTACTGCCATTTGATTTTAATGAAAAAAAAGCATAGGTATTGCACTGATGAGATGAGTTGAGTATGTGTATATTTTTGAAAAACAAAAATGTATTTAGTAACTTTGGAGATTAGCGTGCTCATGCAGACTCACTGGCAGTAATGATAAAATACGTGTTTTATAGAGATTATATTTTATACTCTAATTTCTTTAGCTGACGTCTGAGATAGTATGTACTAGGTACACGCACATCGGGACCCAGGGAACGAACCTTACGGTCTACAAATATATCTACCATCTGCAAACTATAGAGTTTCAAGTGTGAAAGGATAACTAACTTCCATTCACAAAAACGACGCTTGTAGTCGTAGGTATTTATAATTCTAGTAGAATTCCATTTGAATTATTAAGTACTATATTTGACGAGCGTCAACTATGCATACCATATTTTAAACAATCACAGTGATAATTTACCTACTAATGGTAGTACTCACATATTATACTCGTACTAGTAACGTAAGTAGTTGTTCAAAGCGTTCCTCTTGACAAGAAACCGATCAAAAGGACTGACTATACCTGCTCATTCCTATATAACAATTATAAATTACAGATGGTCTATGGTTACCTCTCAGGTTATCCCTAATCATCCTTCCTATAAAACTCAACCATTATTTTCCCTCTAACAAAAGAAAACACAAAGAAATCGAACGATATCTCTCAATTTTCCCAACCCTTTGGCACGTCGCGCTAACACAATTACTGCTCTCACGACAACTAATAAAACAGCAAAAGAAACGGCCTGCACCACTTAAGGGTTAAGGACTCCTCAGTATTCCTTTCGCGACCCTCTGGACTCCTCACAAAAGAAAGCAAACACTTTAGCGAACGACCCAAGGACCCTAAATAGAGTACGTATTGAGTCACGAAATAAAATAAGGGGCGATGTGTGGAAATTCTTGTAGTTTGAATTTTATAGAGTTGCTACAACGTTTTGCGAATTCATGATATTGTGATTTAAAAATTTCATTACCAAGATGACTATGAGTCGATCTGTTTCGTAATTCTATACTTTCAAGACTGCGTCTGACGTTGTAATATTGTTTAGTTTATAATATATTTGAAACATAACTTAGTAAGTAACGAAATATACACTTCTGACACTTAATTTTATCACTGGATGTTTTGAATGAAAAAGAAAACCAAATCACATTGGTTTAATAAAATTATTTGTTTTGGTTTAATAATATTAATTAATAAAATGTCGCAGAGAAATTTAGTTTTCGGAAGTGATCAAAATATACCTAAATGTTCTGCTACATATTTATTATTCTACTAGAATATAACCAGCTCTATATAAATCCACAATCAAGTGGACAATAAGCCTGACCGCAGGTGGCGCGTGCTCTCGCGAACTTTTCAAATATTTGCCATGACTTTCCCATGGATTCGTTCCTTTTTCCCTTTTCCAAACTAACGCTAACGTTTATCTAGCCAACCGGATCAAGTATGCTTTGACACAAAGGTACGAATATCTTTTGTTGAAATATTTGTTAGGGATGTTTGTACTTCGCTTCTAAAGTATTTATTCTGTTTTGATTTAATTAATTTTTTTAAAGAATGTTTATTTGTAATATTTGTCGTGTTTATAAGTAAAGGAATTTCGAATAATAAAGTATTACAATGATATGATTTACTTTTGGTTACTCTGCTTTCTTCTTCTTCTATTATAAAAAAAATAACGGTTGTTTGTTTGTCTCGCTTAAAGTCGGGAATGGTTGAACCTATTTGGCTAATTTTGAAATTGAAATATTTATGGAAGTTTACGGAAGGTCTAGAAGGAGAGAAGACGTCATGAAAATGCGGTACTTACCTATAATGTTAGCCGGGTCAGCTATTCAATAATAGATATCGCCGTAAATACATTAATTAACGTATTTGAGCCATTTGGGATGGCACCATAGGGTCTGATCACTCGCTGTCAATAGAGATACCTATCTAGATTTATCTTTTAAAGAACGATATACCTTTTTTTTAAAAGCCAGATTGATATTTCTTTTACTTAAAAACGGGTTACTTCAGAAAATAAGTATAAGCATTGAACGTGGCAACGTAGCCATCCCTACTTATCTCAGATATTGAAATAACTTCATGTATGAGAGACATAAATCAATAAAAAACCTCTCAAGTTTTCCTACATAAGTACTAAGTAACATACGTATAAAACTTACTAATGTAACACTTGCACAATCAAAAACAACCTTCATTTACCGATAACCGTCTCTAATCACATAAAATGCTTGACATTTTGCTGTCCATACATAACACTGCATGATGTGCCTGACCTTACCTCGCTATTTCAGTTCCTACAATTATTTGTTATTTTTTTTAGATTTATTCATTGAAAACAATTGGATCCCATTAGGCATACGCGTAAATCGATTTCCTAGTTTAGTATAGTCGCGGACGGAAAAATTGGACATGTAGGCACAATTACCATTAGATAAAAAGTACTTGGAGTGATTGCCGTGGGAAGCGGCTTCTAGTTTGTGGTACAAGTTATGGTTTGAAACGATTCTGGACCCTTTAATCTGAATGCCCCTTATTTGTTTCAGGGGTGACGCTTCTGTGTCTGCCTATCCGGCTTAGGCGAAGGAGAAACACCGTGATGATTACATAATCATCACGGTGTTTCCGTATAATATAGCCATAGCCCTAATTGTCCTACCAGTGGGCTACGGGTTACATAGGAAGCCGTCCCACTGCCCCCTGACTGACTGAGGTGAAGTTCGTAAATGCTTTTCACCAATTACAAAAAAAAACATGTTTCCGTGTATTAAACGGTAGGCAAGACGTAATTAATCTGTAAACTAAATCTGTTTAATATTATAAAAAAGCATCCGTATCCTAGTAGCTTTGGCGTTTCTTGGGCGTGAGTTCGATCCCGGCCAGTAGACTACTAAAGTGAATCCACTCTTAAAACAAACACTGTAGCTTTCAGAACTTAAGGTTTTTACAAGGACACACGTCAATACAAAGTAGACGGTCTTCTCGAATAGGTCTAACAAAAGTGATGTCCAAACAAAAAAGTTTAAAAAACTAACGACATCCGTTTCTCCTAGCAATAAATTATGCTTAATTAAAACTCTTATAACTTACACCTTATAATAATAATATAACGTTCACAATCTATAATAACGAGCAATAATAGTTTGTCAACATTCAGATACAGTGAATTATTGAGGCAATCAGTGTTTGAGGTCGACACTACGAATTCTCACGGCCGCACCTAATACTAAGGTGTTTCACAAATTTGTCAAGTTATCTCAAACACTACCGTAGATAGAGGTGTCCCTTGAGGCAAATGGAATTATCGATAAAATCCGTTGTCAAGCGTCCGAAGCTTGGTGATGTTCGATTTGCATTTTGACTGCTAAGTCTTATCACTGGCAAGTATACCCAATGTTTAATTGACTTCTTCTCCGTAATTAGTAGTACTAGCTATCCCGACGAACTTTGTATCGCTTCAAAAATAAAAAATAAAAATATAATTAATTAAAAAAAAAAGAATATTTCATGCAAATGTATGTAGGTAAATTGAAAAACGCGACGGACGGACAGACAGACAAATTGTCGTATTAAATATATAGATTATAGATATCTATTGATTATGGTTAATCATTTACCTTAAAGGAATGCGTATTGGTAGTATTTTTATACTTTCCACTTTGTTACAAGAAAATTGTAATAAATGAGTGAGACATGGTTGAATTTAAAGAGAAAGCCAAGATGAATATGAATCATACTATCTATTTGATCATCATAAAACTACAGGATTCAATATCCTTAACTGTTTTTATGATACAGAGCAGACGAAATTTCAATTAGGTTCCTACTTCATTCATACGAGTATATAATCTTCAAACAAGGCTAACATGCCTATGCCTCTAATAGTAATAAGTAGGTACTACATTTAATTTATCAATATATCTCATAAACTACATCTTTCGTCAATCAATAGTGACACAAACAATTAGAACAGAATAATTGTTCTTAATAAATATTCGGCGCAGTTCGATAATAGATTTATCGATATGTTGAGAACATCACTGACCTCCTTAACCGGTATTTGCGATCAAGATGAATGTTCGCACTACTTTTTAAGACTGGATTTTAATTTTAGAATATTAGGAGATGACCGCCTTTATTTGTACATACCTAACATGTTTACTTACAATAATTTTCCAGACTTTTGAATTTGTATTGATGAATTTGTAAAAATATCCGTCAAGTGCAAGATGCATGAAGAGTTCCGAACCATTATCTATAAAAACTGGTGTCCTCTAGAACCTATCCTTAACCTAATATATTAGGGCCAACAAACGACAGGAATTATGCCTGGCGCCCCCTTAAATATTTATTTTATTTTAGAATTAAAATTTGTTATAGCGGAAACCGAAAAATATTATCTGTGAAAATTTTAACGTCTTACTATCACAGTTCATAATAAGAGGCGACAGACATACAGACGGACAGCGGAGTCGTAGTAAAACAATTCTATGCGACTTCGATATTTAGCGTTACTTTTATGCACCCTTATGTTTATAAGGGTGCATAAAAGTAACGCTAAATATCGAAGTAATACCAATAATAAAATTACGTCATATTCGGTAACTAGCATACAATTTCAAATGTGAGTTTATAAGTGAAGTTATAGTTAATTAAAGCTGTGGTATCTGCCGAGTGATCTTTCTTGGAGACCATTCTGATTCGCCGCAGGCCTTCTATTACCCTATGACTAAGAAGACATAGATGGTTAAATAGTTATGACAATTTTATTTTAATAATAAATATTTGGGGGACTAAAAAGTTGGCTTGTAATATTGGCTCGTGTTTATGGCCCATTTGCGGACGAAACAGTCTCGACTCGCCTGCTCCACTGACGGTATTTTGCACGGAGGTCGTAGATTTTCCTCAGTCCTCCGGTTTTAAAGTCTGCAAAATCTTATGTGCTTCATTTACGGTTTAGACAGATGGCTCGTTAGTTCGTTGACGTACCAACAGGATACATAGGTATAAATTATTATTGGTAGGTAGGTACATACCTATACAAGTGTACCTATACATAATCTAATGTTTGTTTGTTTTTGGCTTGTTTGTTAGCGCGTACCTGGAAATGTTATTTTTCAATTATTAAATGTTTTTCTTTTTTTAATTTACAATACTAATTATGTCCGCTTCACGGAAAATATCGAAGTTCAACAAAATCGCAGTTAGACTGCAAAGCCGACCCCAACTGAGTTGGGAAAAGACTCGGTGAAAGATGACTAATTATGTCTGTATAAACAGAACTACATACTTCAGGCTTTTTTTTATTACGTTATAAGATGCATGCTGACACCTTAAAATGTTGTGCATTAAAACATAATAATTATGGTTGTTTCTATAGTTTACAAGTGATAATGTAATAACTACTGGTTGGCCAAATAAATAAATAAAGAAACAAATAGTTTATGCCTGTATAATAAACTACAATCACTTTAGGTAGAAAAGGTTTGTTCTTTCTGACACTATTAATCTATGTAACACCTACGCTTTGTGCATCGCTAAGGGCTGCACCTTTACAGTCCGTGTCTAATGTTGAAAACAATGCTAGTGTTTAGGTATTGTTAAATATCATAATGTACTGTACTTAGGCAAAATAATGTGATACGCTTAACTATACTAGTTTCTGATTGAACTAGGCGGTATATACTTATTTACCTTTATAAATATATAGTCCGAGACGCCCAGGACTTTAATAGGCTGTGTCGTAGCGGCTGGTACGTAAGATTTTGTTGCCTTTCATTAACATTTCATCGCAAGGTAATAGGTTTCGGAATAGGAATTCGGCCATTTTGGACATAACCCATTATAAATGTATCCGGTGAAGGCAATGAGCGTGCCCCTATTACGTGGGACTAAAAATACTGGCAAATTGTGGGTGTGTAATGTACCTCTGCCTACCCCTTCGGGTTATAGGCGTGATATGTGTGTGTATGTGTAAATATACGATACTAGCTAATGGTTTTGATCGTTTCTTTAAATTAGTCAAGCGACGACCCTGTTATCGCCAGGAAAGTTTATGTACCTACTCATGTCAGTCGAGTTAATCGCCAGGTGCACCACTTGCAGGAGGATTTTGACTTTGGACTCCTTTACTTGCAACTTGTACATCGAAATCGATACTTAGAATTCGTCTCACTGAAATCGGAATGTATTTTTTACGAGGTGGGAATGCAATATTTTTTTTTATTTATTTATACATCAGATGTTACAGCAGTAATTTATAGATTTACCATATTTTACCATAATACCAGGCATGCAATTTTAGTAGGCGGCTCAATAGAGAGCAAAATTTCTGGATACATAATCTTACCATAATCAAGTACCGTCATAAAATGTTACAAAGTTCAAATTTATATCAAGAAATCTTATTACATCCTTTTCCGAATATTACAATAAAACCATTATCATCATAGCATATTAATCATGTTATCATCTAAATAATAATAATTATTACGACTTTACGCAATTTGCCTCCTCACAGTGGGAAAGTGGGACGGTTTTATGTGGGATCTCAGATGGTATCGGGTCGGACAATCCACCAACCCGCCATAGTATTTCTTCTTCGCCTTCGCATCTTTTAATCCACGGTGGCCGAAATTTGAATGTAACCACAGCTTCTCATGGATGACATACCGATACTAATTAGCAGTTCATTAACAAAATCCGTAAACCGGAAAAATATTATCTAATACACGTAAACAATTTTAATTGTCATGTTTCGTGCGAGACGGTTGCGCGCGATCGAATCGTGCGCATATTGCATGCGCGGGCGCACGCGACCGACACGCTGATGCGACAATTGCGGCGCCATTTTTACATTGTTGACAGTTAATCTCGATTTCCGGATTATATTTCCATGAAATCAAATCAGAAACTATATTTCACACACACGATAACGTCCCAACTAAGGCGGAACTATTTTGCTAGTAGTTTTGTAGAATTTTTAGGTCCCACGTATCTAATTATAATTTTTTATATGTAGATTGGTGTTATAATAGTAGTTTATGAAACTGTTGCATAAATAATGGTATTAGAATGCGAGTAGGTTTTAAAGAAACGAGCCTTGGCGAGTTTCTTTATAGTATCCTACAAGTGTTTTAATACCTACTTATGTGCAGTTTCATACACTTCTTTAACTAATCTCATCCGTTTAGGCATTTTTGAGAAACACAAACTTGAAGAAGTTATCGACAATACTTATATCGGCAAAACACATGCAGATAATCTGTATCATAAAAAAACTTTAAATTTTTTAATAGTACTGGTGTCCTAATCATAAGCTTTTCATATGTCAACTTTTGAAATCATAATTCAAATTTTTCGAAATCCATCATAACCATCGTTTGACATTATGATACTGTAAATATAATAATATATGTATAGATATATTTGTGTGTGTGTGTGTGTTTAAGTATATACCTAAGTACATGTATGTATTAAGTATTCATATTAGTTAAGCATATTTACCTACGCCTACCACTTCCTTTTCGTTCTATAAGATCTTTCCATCCAAAGATTGCCTGGCAGAAATCGCTTTAAGCGATAAGACCGGCCATTGTACTGCTCTTAGATATAGTAAGCTCTATATACATTAATACTGTATTAGCGTACAATAAAGCATATATAAATAAATAACTAAATCTATTTATATGTTTATTATGTAAGTCCTTAGTACGTCGTAACTCGTAGATGTCCTATCACGTCCGCAAATAAGATATAGGTTCCCTTCAAAATCGTAATCTAACCAATTTGCCACCGGCTGAGAAACATGAAGCAATTAGAGGTCGTGATGCGGTTGACATTTTCACCCTTTGAGCTCCATAGTATTTATTATTAAATGCCTTTTGATGTTTGGATTGTAAAACATGATCAAGTAACTAATTACACAAATAAAAATTTGGAAATCAAATCCCCTACGTGTAAATAACTTTCTACGTCATTGATACCCAAAAAAAAATGTCATTGCCAATCAGCAGGTTCCCCGATTGCTGGCTGTTGCCACGTTAGATGACAATACTAATTCATTGGGCCAGGAACTAATCAGCCTTCAGATCATGAGACCATAATTTTTTTCATATCGTGACAATATCGTCACGATATGAAAAATATTATAATTTATATTTATATTAATTAATAATTTGCATTCTTACCATAAGTGCTGCTGCTACTACGATATCGTAACGATATTATGGACGATATCGTGTGTCGTTATCGTGCAATGTGAAAACGCCCAATTGGGAAAGACGCCACGGATGAAACGAAAACCTTACGGATAATTTATCGGATAATGTGTAGTACTAGTAACTTATCAAAGATAAGATGATACTTATTCATTATAAATATAGATACTATGCCATCCTATCATATGGAAAGGTGCAGCGGTACATCCTCCAGAATGGACGCATTTAATCTATACTTAAGAATCGAAGTACACCATTATTCTAATACAAAACAATAATTCCCTTCAGAGCGCATGACATTAAGAAATTATTAGGTTGCGATGCATCCGCGTAAGGGTCCGAGCTTGCGGCCCTTAGGCTGGCAACACTGCGACGGTTTTACTATACTCCATACATTTTTAGGTTCTTAGAAAAGTCCTAAGTAATTACGGTGTTTATAGTGTAAAATACAGCAACGATATACAACGTGTCCCAAAATTCAACGCTAAGCCGGGGCTGGTCGATGACAAAAATAAATTCTACCCAATAAAGGGTTTTAAGAACTGCACATATTTTTGACCTATTTAGAACTGTGATTTAAAGTATGTTACTAAGGCATCTTAGACAAAACAAACTATGCTGATAATGTGTACATTTTTGACCACAGCGTCTAATCATTATAGTGTTACAACTATTATATTAAAAGACCGCGTAGCATTAAAAATTCTGAGAATTCTACCAAGAAATATCATAGTAATATACCATTTTAGAATCTTGATGAGTTGTGCTAATTTTTGCAATAACATGCCATGGTACCTTTCATACATTTTTTTACACAGTAGCAATTAAAAAATTATCAAAAGTTAAAATATTGTATTTTTTTTTTGTAATAAAATCTAAAATACTTTTGTCTTATTTATAACTGTGGTTGATACTCGTAGCTATGTTACTTATGTATCTCTTTTTTTTTTTTTTTTTTTTTTTTTTTTTTTTTTTAATTCCGCGGCCCAAGGCCGCGGCCGCTCTAACGTCCGTTGCCGGGCGTCCCTGGTTACTAGCAGAGGGTATGTCCAGTGGCGCCCGGCGGACTTTGACCACCCCTGTGGTCTCTGCGGGTGTTTGGTCGGGACGAGAATCCCGCGTCATTGGGGTCGGGTTTTATCCCGCGTCAGTGAGTGAATCTGGTTGCGTGCTATGGGGCAAAGGCCCCGCAGCACGCAACCCTTCTAGCCTGCTTCTGTAAGGACGGTGGGTGGCGATCCCGCCGTCCTCAGGCCCCGATCATGGAGGACGATAGTCTTGGGCGTAGTCGCGTAGTCTGGGGCGGCCTGGCCGCCGACTACGGAACTCGGCGGGGAGGGTACGCTCCCTCTCCCTCCCGGCCGCCTCCTTCGCGAGCATGACTTGCTCGCAGAAGGACACGGCCGCGTTCCACCTACTCCCGCTGGATACCATGGCTTGAAGCATGGTCCCCAGCGAGAGGGTATCCACGCCCAGACCCACTACGAGGTCCCGGCGCTGACTCGCCCACGCTGAGCACTCCACCAACGTGTGGAGTGCGGTGTCGTCGTCGGAAACCTCGCAGTGTTGACACCGGGGTGTGACCTCACGATGCATGCGAAACAGATAGCTACCGAAGCATCCATGCCCGGCAACCATCTGCGTCGCACGGTACGTGAGGTCACCATGCTGCCTCTGCAGCCAATCGTCCATGATCGGTCTCACCGCCGCGATGAAGATGGCACCCCCCTTGGGTTGCTCAAGTCGCACCCTCCATGACTCCATGAGATCCTGGCGGAGTTGACTTATGTATCTCTTATATTAAAAATAGTGGTGATATGTTCACATTTCTGGCAACATTATCAAATCATATGGCGTAGGGTATCACATTACAATGATTTTTCTAAAAATAAATGTAACTTTAAAAAAAATTGTTGGATTTTTTTTGTAATTTTTCTCGGGACATTCATCGACCATCGACCATTCCCGACTTATCGTTGAATTTTGGGACACGTTGTAAATACTAATTAGATAAAATATTTATGTTGTATCGCCACTTTTCTCTAAATACGAATACTTATAACAATATTGTAAAGTTTGTTTAATTAGGCATTACGTAAAAATGGCTGAACTGACCTCGATGAATTTTGGTATGGAGATAATAATATACTAAGATCTTGGACAGTTTAGCAATTTTTTATCTGGAAAACAGGTTTCCATAGAGATCGGGCGCAAGAAAGCCTGCGTAACAACACAGGCACTTCGCTAACCTATGTTAAAACTTAGACATCCTAAATTATTGAGTGAGCGGAGTTTACGAAGCTCTTTCTTAGACGACTCGTGTATTTCGTTCGTGATCGAACTCCTCCTAAACGACTGGACCGACCTTTTTGAAATTTGGCACGGTCATAGTGACCATCACCGTGAGTGCATATATCTGAATTCATAAAGATCGGTCCAGTCGTTTAGGAGTTCGACCCGGATCGACAAACTCAGCTCAATTATTGCAACAGCAGAATGCATTGCATACCTAGTATATTTTTTTGTGATTGCATGAGAAAAAAATGTACAGTGCTCATCACACAAAGACAGACACATATATATATCACGCCTTTCTCTTGGGAACAGTCCATGGGCCAATTGTTGTGTATTTCAATACTAATTATCTAAGACTAAGTAATGAGTCTAAATAGGTAAGCAAAATATTATAATATTAAGAAAGAAATTATGAATAGATCACAAAAACTGATATCATCGGCGGGACTCGAACCCACGGCCTTTCCCTAACAGGGGAGTGCTCTGCCAACTGAGCTACGATGACCAGTACCGACAACATCGAATTTTTGCTTCATATCATATTCATATTTTCTACATCGCGCTATTAATGTTAGCATAATATCTAACGTATAATTTAATTGAAAAGTATAATTTCTTTCTTAATATTTTAAGAAACAAGCAAACTCATTGCTTTGATATACAAAAATATATAAAAATATTACTTATAAGTATCTAAACATTACAATAAACCGTCTAGCTCACCTAGATCATAAACCTGTCGCGTGTAGCCGGCCTTATCCTTCTATTCTCACTGAGACAGGAGACGTATAAGCCCATCTACACGTGGGTGCTGGCCTTAGGCGACCTGTTCTAGCATTTCACTCGCCTTCTCAATAACGTATGGCCTTTTTAGTCCATCGCCGAAGGTAATTAATACGCAGAGCTACATAAATCCCATATTGTTCGTAATATATTTGGCCCCATTAAGGAGGCGAACCTATTTTTCGAGAATTATCAATCACAGTTACAGTCCCATTTGGTCCCAACATTGTATGAGACACTTAATGACTAACAAAACTGACTTTCTGTGTTTAAAATGTATTCTTATCATTCACATGTAAGTTGTAGAAATAAATTAAACCATTCAACCACTTTGACCGCCAATCTCTCAGCCCATACTCGAGCCCCGTATAGGGACATACTCCGCACGATCTAAAGGAACAGTCTCCTGCAGGAAGCGTTGGGTCCCTTTAGGTTGGGCATCAGTCGCGAAAGCGCGACCACCTCGAAGCGATTGTCACCTTGGGGACCAAACTTCGGAAATGTAGTCCGAAGTTCCATCGGCTATCCAGTACGGTCCCTAGGTACTTCATCGAGAGCTTGATGCCGATGCTAACGCCTCCTACAGTTATGCTGGAACCTTCAGGTGGTGTATGGGGCTGTAGGCAAAGATACATTACAGACTCACTTTTGGAAGTAGTTTCGTTTATCCTAAGTATTAGAAGATATATAAGTTGCTTAATGCCGTTTCTAGGCACAATAATAATTATATACTTTGATGATATTGTATACCAGCCTCTCTACAGTTAAAGCAAGTCTAGTTTTTCAATACCGTTCTATCGACGATTACAAAGGATTATTACGCTAATAAATATCTTATTAAACCACAATTGCATTCACAAGAATACTAGACTGAATATGAAGTATTTGATAGCATTACCCATCGGGGTATTGTTAAAAAACCTTGAAAGGAACAAAACTACGAGATCCCTGAGAAAGATCGATAGATTACAACTGCATTAATGGTAGTAGGCGTGTTTATATTGTTATTTAAAAGCTGCTAGGCTATTAACTGGTTATATCGCCGGTAATCGTCACGAGGGACGGCTATGTTGGCTATGTTGTTATAATAATGTTAGCTTGCATTAGGTTATGACGTCCGTTGCTAGTAGAATATTATTGGCTATCGCTACTGAAATAGCACGTAAGCTTTTTGTCAATGTCTTTATTCCCAAGGAGTTCTTTTAACTTTGATGTTTTTCAGGGAGACAATGTCGACAAGATGTCTCAAAAAGGTCGTTAAATACTGGGAAGTTCTTTATTCTAATTTGTTGGTGCTATTTTGTTAAAATCGTTTTACTCACAAGGATTAGTTTCTTACGCAGTATCTATCTCACTAATTTGTCTATATATTGATATTAGGTTATAGAGAAGTAACTATTATGTGCAATTCTAAGGAGTATATTTTCAGAAGCCGTTATAATGAAGTATTTAAGAACCAAGAGAAAGCTGAAAGCAATCAAAAACTTCTTTTCAAAAGTCAAAACAAAATGCATTTAGCGCGTATGAACTTTTAAACGTCAAGATAAATGATACAAGCAACTAACAAGTAGAGCCTGTGAGTAAGAATCAGGCAAGAAATTTCACGGCCAGCCGGTTAATTTTTTAAGTGACATAACCTAAGTATGTCTGCTCATTATAGTATCAACTCAGCGTAGTATTGTTTCTGTCTGCCTAAAAGGGAGCCTATGATATTTTATTCATAGTTATTAACTAATCGTTTGAGGTTAAAGTTGATGCATTATGTATCAAGTTTCAAAATTATTGTACACTAGCCCGCAGGTTTGTAACAACATTGTTTTTTGCTCGTACAGCCAATGTCTGGAATTGTCTTTATATTGTCTATGACAGTTCTGTCTCTCGTTCTCCTTCCCAATTCTCCGAGGAAGGGATAAAAAGACCATCAGCTAGGCTATTCTACACTTAAAAAGTTTCCGTCTCAAATTCTACAGGTCATTCCGTTGTCGATTTCTGAACGCTTTTCTAAAACTCTATCAGATACGAATACGGTAACTGCTCCCGACAGAGTTGAGTTTGAGAGACGGGCACTTTTCGAGTGGTTTATGTAGAATAGCCTAACATGTTACACCAGTCAGCCTGTGACGTCAGGCAATATAAGCCGCGCAAGATGACATTGGGATTGGCGGCCATGTTGGTAACGTCTTAGTGACAATACTATTTTGTTATCCGTACTTTTCAGCGATTAATGATGTCATTGAGCGGTTATTGCGACAAGGTTCTATCACACTGGAATACTATACCCCACTGGAATACTATTCCTTCGGGTGTCACCAAAGACCCCGCAGCAATGGACATGGGAGCGGCCGCGATCTCGCGGAATTAAAAAAAAGAAAAGGTTCTATCCTACACACATCGTGCTCGGCTTATAAAAGGTACTCGTATGTATCACGTAAGTAAAAATGCATCGTAACAAACTTATAAGTCATCGAAAAACACAAAGAAATTCAATGCTCGATTAAATGCTTACGTCTTGTAGAATACTTGTGTATAAAGGAAAGGGTCGGTCTGTCTATCAAGTTGGTGTAATTACCTTTCTTGGGGTGTACGGCGAATTCTCGATGTCACGCCATATGTCCTAAGAGGGACGGACTTAGAATTGTAAAACCAAATTTAGCTACTAATTAAATAAATGATTTTAGTTATTAAACACTATTTTCTTCTAATGTTAATTTTGTGTGTACCTAGATCTCAGTATTTGAATAAATTATCTATTTCGATACCAAAATTTAGTAGCGAAAAAAAATTAATCTACAGTAACTACTTATAACATATTTTTATATATACTTACTATTGATTAAACTAATACTAGGTATGAAATGCATGCTGCTAATTGCAAAGGTTGAGCGGAGCAAATTTTCTTAATTTTTTTATGGTCTATTTTCATGATTTCAGAGATATGCACTCCCGGGTATGATGTCGACTAGCATGCCAAATTTGGTTAAAATCGGTGGAGCCGTTTCGGAGGAGTTGGCACACAAACGATTTACACTTGTCGTCTAAGATTGAGCATCGCTTCGCTTCGCTCAATAAAGATGAAAGATTTGTTTATTGTTTGTTTGCTTGTGTGCATTGAATAGGTTCCGTATACTGAACCGATTTTGAAAATTCTTTTCTTCATATGTGAGCATAAGCATAACTACTTATATTATAATCTCCGAGTGGGTATAGTCTTCCGACATAGGCTACTTTTTATACCAGTAAAGTGTGTTCCCGTGGGAACTGGGAGAAAGAAAACCAAGGGTAGGCAGAGGCGCATTACACCCTCAAATTTCCAGTATTTTTAGTCCCACGGGGGCAAGCCATTGCCATTACCGGGCACACATATAATGAATGTATTTAATAAAAATTAGCAGCTATATTGTAATTTTGAAAAAAGTTGAAACCCCGTTACCTTGCGATGAAATGTTGATTAAAGGCAACAGAATCGTACGTGCCAGCCGCTATGGCACAGCCAATTAAAGTCCTGGGCGTCTCGGACTAGTTAGCGCAATGGCTAATTTAGTTAAATACCTACTGGTGAAAAGTGGGCGTATAATATGACTGACAAAGAACTCACAAAATGATATAATATTATGGTGGAGCTTGCTTTTGCTACCTACACAACAAAATAGGAAATACTCTTACATCCCAATACAATAATTAAACTAACACTTTTAAAGAAGAAGCTGAAGAGTTTGTTTAGTTGAATGCACTAATTTCAGCAACTATTAGTTCTATTAAAAAAAACTTTTTGTTTTGAACTGTCCATCTATCGCGGAAGGCTTTCCATGCGACTGCAGCCGTATGCGTTCGCTAGTTATATTATAAAATGGTGTCAACATTAAAAATACATAAGCTACGTCCACCTGCTCGCAAAGCACCTCCTGAATTTTGTTTAACAAAATTAAATTAAATTATTGAATTGCATTAATTGTATATTATACTGTCGATATGTTAAAATAATTGCGTAAAATTAGGTTATTTGGACAGATTCCACAAATAGCAAAAGAAAACAAACAACAATTACCTACATTCCATCTTTGTCTATCCAACATCCAGACATAAATATTTTGACATACCAACACAATTGAAGCAGACGTTTTTATTCCGTCAATCCCATAGACAAAACGTTTCCATTTTCTTGGTATAGTGGTTGTATAAAATAGTATAATAACTATTACAAATGTTTTCATGTAAGAAACACCTGGGGGGAAAAAGGAAGTAATTTGAGCCGTTGTTTTGGTCACGTAGAAGAGAAATATGAGGTCATTTATTTGGTAATTTATCATTGTAATCCGGCCCTGGCTTGTCGCCTCATCACTTAGTGTGAAGGACATGTTCGGTTTTCTTATAGCGTGAGTTTCGAGTAGGGTAGTGGTAGTCTAGGGCAGTTAATCGATAGACGATAAGAATATTCTTAACGATACGTGAGTATACAATGAGCTGGGTTCTTTAAGTGGGAAATGAAAAGGCATCTCCCTTAGCAGTCTAACTGATATCATAGATGTTAGTAACCGAACCTCAATCTATCTAACTAAACAGGCGTCTTAAGATCACTTTCACGAGAAGTTACATATAAAATAAGAATTTATAATTATAATCTTAAATAAATAAATAAATATTTTTGAAGACATTCTCACACAACGTCATCTAACCCAAACTAAGCTATAAGCTTGTGCAATGGGATCTAGACAACTGATAAACATACTTATATATTTCTAAATACATACATAACATACATAGAAAACACCCAAACTACGAAACAAACATTTGTGTATCACACAAATAGTATTTGATCGACCCGGGAATCGAACCCGAGACTCCGAAGTCGAAAGCCGATGCACTACCAACCACGCCACCGAAGCAATTAAATAACTGCTCATCGGGAATTATCATGTATTTAATGAAGTTCGCTTACTTTTGACTAAAACCTTTCCAAAAGAGAACAGTCTGCCTTGCCAAAAATAAAAAAAAATATAATTCTCATCGTTTCCCGCTAACATCTTCACCCTTCGTGAAACCCACGCCATGAAATCGCCATGTTTTCCTCCTCTACGGAGTTACGGACACACATCGTGTTTTGGCAAATTATGTGGAAATACTCGACAGCCTAATTTGTTGAACTCCTTCGGGCAGTAAAGCGGACAACGTTTAAGTTCAGAGATTTTTTTACTTGAAGTAAACAGGGGGATTGCTCTTTTTACGGTAATTGGACTCAGTAATTGCCGGAACCGTGATGACATTGCTTTTTAAGTACAGTCTTTAATGATATAATCATGAACTTGATTGATTGTGATGATTATAAAATATTAGTTTAATTTTGAGTTGTATTTGGCTTGTGTATTAAATAAATAATGATCATTTGTATGTTTATAAATGAAATTGAAAAGATTGTTTATTTGAATGATTGGTCTAATCTTAGATATTAAGTATCTACTCGTACCTACGAATTGAAAAATTGATTTAGAGTGGCCCAATTGCCGATGTATGCTATAGTAGCAGCAAGGAAAATTGTTGCGAAACGTTGAAAATTCATGATTTTTGAGAATCTTCGCAGCGTGTGATATATTTTTTTTAATGTATAGGTAATCATAAATTTAAGACCATTTCAACATGTGTTGTGAGAACTAGATAACTGATAGTAATACTTAAATAAGTATTATATATAAAATTTATGTTTGTAAATATATTACGACCTAGGGATGTACTCGTATTGTGAACTTTATTTCAGAATATTTACAAGAAACGGGAAAAAACAATTACGAGAACCTTAAATATAAACTACAAACTATATACTACGAGTATCACTACTAGTACAGTATTCTTATATCTGTGATGCTATCTAAAACTAAAACTAAAAACCTAAAATAAATATGTGATACTAGGAATTGTAGGCAGTGTGTCCATAACACAGGCACCATTCCCACGCTTGATTGCCAATGAGTCTTTGTGCGATTGAATCCGAGATTATGACGTCGCAGGAGCAAATAACTACGGTAGTACCTACATAAGTTAATGATAATTAGCAAGCGTGTTCCAATAAACAAATTGATCACTTTTTAAGCATAATCCAGCTCAAACTATAGCTAGAGGTACCTATACAAAGATGCGAAACCTCTCTATAGATACACAGACCTCGCCAGGGGCAGCGATGTGACAGGAATGCATTCCTTTAATGTCAGGAGCGGTCGAGATTTCTCGAGAGTCGAGACACTTCGCTTCGAGTATATTGCCTCCGGTCTACTTTACAAGTTTGAGTGGTTGAGGAGAGAGGTTGTGAATACGCAATAGTTTGCTGACTGAATTGGAATTAAAAGAAGACACATTTTGAACCATTTTACAGGAATCATCCAATTCGATAATGGCTTAAAGACGGGGGGCTCGTGGTCTAGTGGTAACTGACAATGTTAATACATTGCAAAGGCTAAGCAACATCTAGTCAGGCCGGTCTTAGGATGGGTGACCATTTTTTAAGACATTGAGACCCCCCGTGCCTCGGAGAGCACGTTAAGCCATCGTTTCGGTTGTCATACGAACATCTATGGCAGTCGTTAGGGGTAGTTGGAGCCCTAAATAAAAATCCGACCGGTCTAACTACAGAACTTCGATATCGCCCATGGGTTGTGGAGTTCAGATGGCAATCGCTTCACGGAAGATATCGAAGTTCAGCCGAATCGCAGTTAGACTGGAAAGCCGACCCCAACTGATTTAGGAAAAGGCTCGGTGAATGATGATGACCGACATACAAGTGTGTTTGTTCATCATGTATTAATAAGATCTGTCTACCTAAACTTAAATAGCAAAAACTACAATAAAAATTAAGTATTTCGAATACTATCAACGCTTTCAAACCTTGTGTAGGTGTCTTCATATAGCAACGAATTTGGTCTCAATATAATATCTGTTCTAATACTTTTAATTTACCTTTCTAAATATTTATTACATCAATAACATTTTATCAACTTTAAAATTTATAACTTTAAAACTCAAAGAACGGGTTATACCTACTTACTTAATCTTTGATAAGTTTATGTGAGAAACCAAAAAGCCATCTTTAGTAATAAAATTTCATTTCGTCAATCAAAATGTCATTACTCATTAATATTTTAAAGAAGAACTGTGTCACAGAATACATAATATCTAGTCATTTTTACTGGCTTATGAAGGTCTCGTGACCAGGCCATAAATTAAAAAAAATATTGATTTAAAACTATTCTACCTACATTATGCCAATCTAATTCCAATTTCAAAATTTTATTTTTAGTTACATCTGATATCTGATTTATGGTTTTAGACATCTTTGAATTTCGAATTTAGTATTTTTAAAGATTTATTTGTACAGTCTGTCATCTTGATAGCGAATTGTCAATCTAATTCTAATTTCAAAATTTTATATTTAGGAACCCAAGTATCTGTTTTAGACATCTTTATAAACAGAAATAAGCATTTTTTGGAATTATTTGTAAAGTTCCCATTCCCCCGTTTTTTTTAATCCGCACCTACGTCCATTGCCAAGCGTCTCTGGTGAGCACTAAGAGAATTCCCAGTGGCGCCCGGCGGATATCCACTCGTGGCAGTACTTGCATACTATTTAGTCCCTATTCTGTGCTCGTACCATTCAAAATAAAGACACGAGTGCAAAATATCTGACCAGATTAGGTCATCGATCCTTGTTATCAACTTAATTCCGTCCAGTCAAGAGGGTGGCCGAGGGGTGGGAGGGCATTAGAGTCGCTTCATTGGATCGCAATTAAAAGAGGGAGCTACGTAAGTGAAATGGAGTTACACAGCGCACGGTTGAAGAAACTTGCGACTAACTCTTGATTTGAACGAAAAGATGAATATTGCACACACAAGCACAAAATGAAGTCTCTATTCCGAAGGGGTAGGTAGAGGTGTTCGTTGCGTTCACATTTCGCCAGTCATTGTTAGTGCCACGTAATAGGGTGCCTTCACAATGATTTTCGAAAAGTCTATTTCCATTTTTGGGCACTTGATACTGTTGCCAGAGCCCTATAAGTAACGTCAGTTCACTAGTCTTTGAGTTTGTTATAAACATACAAAATCTTTCATTAAGGTCCACATTCACGATGAAACCATTAGGTTTTCGCAACCATCATTTGTGAAAATTTACGGGCCAATATCCCATTTTTGATGGTTTTCGAAACATTTTGGATTTCCAAATCGATTCACAATCGATCCACAGATAACTATACTATGTAGTTGAGATATATTTTGAGATCCACAGATAACTTTGTTTTTTAAATTAAATACATTTCGGATATAATTTCGAGACGCCGAGACTTTTACTAAACACATTCGGTCGTTTTAAACATAACCCATTTTATGTGTGCCCGGTGACGGCAATAGCCTTGCCCACTATTACGTGGGACTAAAAATACTGGCAAATTATGGGTATGTAATGCACCTTTGCCTACCCCTGCCGGGATAAAGGTATGATAAGTATGTGTGTGAAATGTATTTTGTTCGGAGTTTAAAGTGAACGAAATTTCGGGATCTATCCTTTTTACTCTATGGTGAAGCTATGTACAGTGTGTATAATCCATGGCCATGTGTTCCAAACGGTAGCACCGTCAATGGTACCATATTTGGATGCATATCCACTCGGTTGGTGTGCAACCATCATTTCTGACAAATTATGGCTGCGAAAACCAAATGGTTTCATCGTCAGTGGCCTGCTTGAGCAGGGAGTTTTGACAGGTCACGTCCATGGCATTTTCTGTTTCTGTATGTAGGCAGATCCGATATTCATGAAAATCATATTACTGTACTGTACTGACCTAGTACGTAGGTACTCGTAGGTACAAGACTACACAAAAAATAGATTTTATACAAAACAATTTTGTAGAGATCAAGTCGAGAACATTAACTATTATTACTATTATTATAAGTAGATTAATCTATGACGAGAGCTACATACACTTTTTTACACAATAACTTAATCATACTATACGATAGGATCAATTCAAAAATCGAATAAAAGAACGACTCACATAGTATTCTTAAAAAAAATAGTTTGACGTTT